>PISX010012325.1:0-61094 GCA_004024625.1 Mellivora capensis | reverse complement strand
TCTTGCAAGTCTATGTTTGGGTTCATTTTTCTTTGCATAATCCAAGGAATCATAAATCATGCCAAAGCCAGTTGTCTTGCCACCACCAAAATGGGTTCTGAATCCAAATACAAATATGACATCCGGTGTGGTCTTGTACATTTTGGCTAGTTTTTCCCGAATTTCTGTCTTAGGTACTGTTGCCTTTCCAGGATGAAGGACATCAATAACCTAAAAAGAAGTAACAGGTTTTAGTGCTTATTATTACAAAATGAGTCTTTTTTAAAGAGAAAAACAATGAAACTTTGATATGCCCTCCCTTACCATTTGTTTGCGCTGAAGTAGTCGGTTGGTCATGAACTTTCTGGTCCTGATAGTTACTGTGTCGTTCTAAAAACATACATAAACCACAAGTTAGCGATCCACTCAACCTTTTCTTGACCCTGCTGAGAGTTTCCAAGGTACAGAACTGCCAGTGGGGTACCCATGAGCCACATGTGGACGATTTACATTTAAGATGCAATTCCGCAGCTGCGGGCGCCACATTGCCACATTTTAAACCTTCAACAGCTACATGAGCTAGTGGTAGCAACGCTTCCACAGAAAGAAAAAAAAACCACAACCCCCCCCCCCCAAGACACACCTAACACACATACACACATATCCTCAGTACCAAGAGAACATACTCCACAGCTTTCTGGAATCTTCCCTTTGCTATGGGAATCACTTAAGAGCAGGGTTTCTCAATCTCAACATTACTACTGTGGCCCCACTACTTCTCTGTGGGGACTGTCCTGTGCATTTTAGAACGTTCAGTAGCATCCTTGCACTGGAAGCCAGTAGCACCCCCAACTCTCCAGTTTGGATCAAAAAAGTGTCTCCAGATTTTGCACTGTCTCCTTGGGGCGGGGCAGGGGGAGACCACCCTCACCCTCATGTAAGGACCCTTTCTGTGGAGTAAAACTACTTCAACCTGTACAACCCTTACAGCCTCAATTACGTTCTTAACACCCTCACAAACTTGACACAAACGCTGCCACTATCTGCATGTCAACGACTCACCGTGCATGGCCAACTTATACCCCACAAGAAAAGCTACTCCCTTCTAAATAGCCCAACAGCTTTTACACAAATAAGCACCTAGGAACGTGGGCATTCAACATGCTTACACTAAAAAGAAATTTCATCCAGAAGAGATAAAGGAGAGGCTTTCATGGCAATGATCGGCTGAATTTCTATTTCAGTGCGAAAAGCCACACCGAAGTAAGTTCACTTTAACAGCCCCCAACTCTTGAGAACATTGGAGAGAGGAGGGAACTTGCACGTACGGTGGAATTACGAATGGGTGCTGAACCTTTACTGAGAGCGCTCAGTCGTCATGTACTCAAGGCAAGCTTTCTGCAGGCCTGCCTTTCCAAGGTCTCGGTTTCCGCAAAGCACAAGAGGTTCCGTCTGGTTGACAATGTTCTAGCTTAGACATGCGGACAGCTTCACGCGCCACAATTCGCCCGGGCGCCGCCGGCACCCGCTTCATCCCTGGGACTGCCATCACTTGCAAGCCGCCTATCCCAAACCGAGAACGCAGGTGCGAGGAGTCTCACACCACCCCACTCGATCCACTAGGCTCCACGAAGCCGACAAACGCAGCAGGCGCCCTCGCAATCCCCCAGAGCCTAGATTCTGAAGCCCGGCGTGTCCGGGTCAGGTCCCCCCCGACGGCTCCGGGACTCTCGCAACCAGCCTCCGTCAGACACAGCTAAAAAAAGAGCGACAGGGCTTCGGGTGGCCGTAGCACAAATGGCAGGACCCGAGAATGAAGGATGGCTCAGATACGTGCCGGATGACTGTACGGGTCTGGGGAGACTCACCATGATGGCGGCCGAGCTTCAAGCAGCCGGAGAGAAAAAGAGACCCACTCTCTGCCGGCCAATCATATCAATGCACAAGGAAGGCCCCCGAGCGTCGAAGGCGTGGGGGCGTGGCCAGCCCGGCGAGGGCGGCCGCGCCAATGCCTGATTGAAAGTGCCCAAGGCCCGCCCCCACGGATCTTACGTCGTCTAGTTTTACGAAAGCACACGTTCAGTCTCAATTCAATTCGTTGTTCTGAATTTCCCGTACTTAAAATTACGGTAAACCGAATTATAGTTTAAATTATCTCAATGCGAGTTAAAGCTTCGTAAAGCTGGAAGACATCTTAGGAGATCCTGTCGACCAGCCTCCTCATTTTATAGCGAGGGAAACTGCAGAAACCGATTCAAAACCTTTTGTTATTTCAACTGCACAAAACCGACCATTTTAGTTTCTTGCTAAATATTGCTTTTTCGAGATCCTGTGGTAGTTTTCTGAATTAAAAATAAAAGAATCTTTCTTTAATTTGCATTTTTTCTGAAAACCTTAGTCCTTACAAAAAAAAAAAAAGCTTTTATCAGTATTTGATCCATAAGTTTCTTATTTAAAGTGACATGGTCATGCAAAAATAAGGAACAGACGTGCATGTTCAAATAGAGACAGTAGGACCTCTAAAGATTAGTGTGGAAGAGGAGACAAAGGTGCAGGCTTTGAGGATAGCTTTTCTACATTTTTCAGAATAACAATAGTTAATTTTCATTGAGTGACTGCTCTGTGCTTGTTACATTCTAAATACTTTCACATTCATTTTGCCATTTGACCTTCCCCATAACTCTAAGAAGGATACTTATTACCTCTCTTATAAGGTGGGGAAACCAAGACAAAATGAGACTAAATAACTTTCTCAAGGTCACACAACTTTAGGTGGTGGTACCCCGGGAGCGACTGTGATTCCAGAACCTTTGCTTCTAACCACTATGATAAAAGCCACTCGTCAAATTGTTAGTATAGTCTACATTATTCCAAAGAGATTTTAAGTGATTAACTGAAATAAGCAAAGTCTGATATGCTTTGCTTTTTGTTTTACATTTGTGTTTTGCCAATGAGGATCCATGGAGTCTGAATACCATCCTTTCTTAAAACTCAAAGGTGTCGAACCACTTGATACGGTTCTGTCTAGAGTTTCTTATAAATAGTAAAGAAGTTTCAGGCTCTGTAGCACTAAATCCTACAGTGGTGTGGTTTCCTTGGTAGTCTTATGTGCTGAAATGTCACACTAGGATCACCTCCCACAGGTTGTCAAAGGCTGCGCCAAGTCATTTATTTCCTGACTACGGTAATGATCTCCAATTCCTATTCTCCCTTCATCTTGCTTACCGTGACTTACTTTTCACAGATTTATAGCTTCAGGTTTTGTAATCAATCATTTAAGTTTAATACATTTCTTTTTTTGTTTATTATTATTTATTTATTTGACAGAGAGAGAGAGATCACAAGTAGGCAGAGAGGCAGGCAGAGAGAGAGAGGGAAGCAGGTTCCCTGCGGAGCAGAGAGCCGGATTCGGGGCTGGATCCCAAGACCCTGAGATCATGACCTGAGCTGAAGGCAGAGGCTTAACCCACCAAGCCACCCAGGTGCCCCTCATTTCTTTTTCAAAGAAACTTTGTAAACTGCACACATGACCTTGTTTCCTGACCCATTTATTTCCTTTGGTGGTCTTCCAGTTTGGTACTTCTGTTCCCTGGGCAGGTTCATTTAAGCCTCCACCTTAATGTAAAAAATTAGAGGATCGATCTTAATTAAGGTGGTATTGATGTGGATAACGACGATTTTCCATTTTATGCAGTTTTTGTCTCTGATGGCCTAAACGTTCTAAGGCAAGGCTTTGCAGTGTCTCTGCAGGGTTCACAGGATCTGGAGAAATGAACCGCAAAAAGGCTTTTGAAATTACCAGAACTGGCCCCGCTGCAGTTTCAAAGAGGTGCCGCAAGATGGCAGTGTAGGGAGAAGGCGGAAAGCGGCCTGTCCAAAGCCCTCTCTTGACTGACAGACGCGCCTGCGAGTAGCGGAAGAGGAAGCTACCACGTGGGGCGCTCTACGGTGGCCGACAGGATGCCGCGGAGGTGTTAGCAGCGAGGCGACTAGCAGCCTCAGGAGGTGCGGGGACGTGCGTTTCTCTAGCTCCCCGAGTATTGGGGAGGGTACCTCGGCAGCCGTCACCATGGTGAAGGAACAGTTCCGAGAGACGGATGTGGCCAAGAAAATGTAAGGAGGAGCAAGAGTGGTCAAAGGGTGGAGAAACGAGGGGCATGGGGGTGCGATGTCAGGGGTCCCGGGTCTCGAGGAGTCAGAGATGAGATTCAGTTGGAAGGGGAGGGCCGGGAGGTCCGCGGAAGGTGTAGGCAAAGCTCAGAAGTATCAGGATAGGTCAAAGACTATTGGTCAGGCAGAGGGTAATCCAGCACCTGGGGGGACTGCAGGCCAGGGGTGGTCCCGGGGCTTGCTATGGGACGCGAGCTGTGGCCCTACGCACGAGTCCTCCCGAGGTCAAACGATGACCTTTCCCAGCAAATCTGTTTGCCACTGTAGCATGGGGCGCAGTCTCGGGCGGGGACTGTGTCTAATTGCGGTTTTGCTGCAGAGCATGTAAAACGGAGGCGATATTTGCTGACCGAAAGGATAGAGTTTCCAGTTAGAAAGCTATCCCACTGGGTGATGTGTAGCAGTCTCAGAAATGAGGCTGCTCTTCTGGACCTTTTATCCCTCAGAGCTTATTCATCAGACCGTGGCCTCCTCTTAGAGCTGACACGGGAAAAATGAACCAATCATTCTTGCAACAGACGCTTCACTGAGGAAGGTGTTGGGTGCTAGGCCCGGCCATAATTATTAGGGCTAGGACGCGAATAAGACCTTACTACCTCTTTTAGTTGGAGTAGGTAGGAGGCAAGTCAGTGTTGGCAGGTGCAAGGACAAACACCTAATAAGAAAGGGATTCAAGCAGAAGATAATAGAGTTCTCCTGAAACATCTCTCGATTCTTGGGAGACAGAATAAGAGGGAGACCTTGGATGCCACTGCAGGGGTCCAGGCAGGGGATGCTGATGTCCTTCTGCATGAGGTTGGTAGAGTCACTGGAGAGATGGATTTCAGAGGGGTTTAGGGTGTAAAACTGACACACAGAATCTCTTGCTTGGGCAGCTGTTTGGTTGGTTGCCGTTCATGGGAAACAAGTGTCTTACTTGGAGGAATCCTTGCCAGTGGTCTCTCCATATTCACTCTGGTTCTTCAGTCCCACCCCCAAACCCCACCCATATTCAGATGTAATCTGTTCTCACAAAGGAGCCCAAGAGACCCTGTTAAGATGCAAATGAGATTTTCTGACTCCAGTTTAAAACCTTCCTGCAGCTTTCCATTGTACTAACCTGTAAAATCTCTACCAGCCTTCCCAAGCGCAGCGTGACTGGACCCCATACACCACACTGATTTCATCCTGTGCCATTATTTTTCTGCACTCTACTATCCTGGCTTGGTTTTGTTTTGTTTTGGGGTGGTTTTTTTTTTTTTTTAAGATTTTATTTATTTATTTGACAGAGATCACAAGTAGATGGGGGTGGGGGGCAGCAGGCTCCCCGCTGAGCAGAGAGCCCAATGCAGGATGCAGGGGTCAATCCCAGGACCCCGGAGATCATGACCTGAGCCGAAGGCAGAGGCTTTAACCCACTGAGCCACCCAGGTGCCCCTTGGTTTGGTTCTTGAATGCCAAGCTTGTGCTAGCTTTGGGACCCTCGCCCTAATTATTCTCTACCTCAAATGCCGCATCTCCCTCCCATCTTAAAGCTGGTTCCCTCGTACTCAGAATTCAGCTTCAATGTGAGTTTTACAGAGGGGCTAGCTGACCCCACAATGTAGTTTCCTCAAACTCTACCACCTCATAACATTTTCATTCTCTGCATCTATTCGCTTTTGTGTATGTATTTGCTTATTATCTGTCTTGCCACAGTCTGAACTGTGAGCTCCATGTTGGCAAAGACCTTGTCTGTCTCATCTAATCTGTATCCACAGCTCCTTGGGATGGTGCCTGGCACACAGTAAGTCCCCAGTTTGCTGGTCAGGTGATTGAAGGAACAAATTTGGCAACGAAAATGTCGGGTTCTGTTTTAGGTCCGTCAAGTCTGAGGTGCCTGTACAGCGGGGCAGAACAGGTGTCTGTATGGTCTCCCACTAAGCAGCAGTAGCTGGCCTACAGATGGAGATTAGCGACGTTAACACATAGTTGCGTGACACAATCACTCAGAGGGATGTCTAGAATGAAAAGAAGGGCTTGAGTGTTGCATCTTTACATGAGGAGAGACGAGAATATTTAAGGGATGGCATAGAAGAAGCAAGCACAAAAGAAACAGCTGGCACAGGTCGGGGGCACTCAGAGAGTATGTGGTGTCCCAAAGGCTAGAAGAGGAAAATATTTCAGGATAAGGGGGAAGGGGAGTTAACATCCAGCACTGCAGAGTGGTAAGATGAGAAAAAATACTTCCCAGGATTTAGCAAGCAGGTGGGCTCGGACCTTGGTGAACACCATTCATTTGGTAGTAAGAATGGAAGTGGGGGCACCTGGGTGGCTCAGTGGGTTAAAGCCTCTGCCTTCAGCTCAGGTCATGATCTCAGGGTCCTGGGATGGAGCCCCGAGTCAGGCTCTCTGCTCAGCGAGGAGCCTGCTTCCGCCTCTCTGCCTGCTTGTGATTTCTCTCTCTCTGTCAAATAAATAAATCTTTAAAAAAAAAAATGGAAGTGATTTCAGTGGCATGAAGGATGTTTACCAAGAAAAAATGGGAGAGATTTGAATATATTTAATAATAGGGGAGCAGAGCCTATAAATAGTTGGAAGAATAAGGTTAGTTATGGTGGGTCAGTGCTATCACCGTTTTTGTAAGTGATTTTGACATAATTATTCCTGTTGTTGTTTTAAAGATTTTGTTTATTTATTTGACAGAGATCACACGTAGACAGAGAGGCAGGCAGAGAGAGAGAGAGAAGCAGGCTCCCCGCTGAGCAGAGAGCCCAATGTGGGGCTCGATCCCAGAACCCTGAGATCATGACCTGAGCCGAAGACGGAGGCTTAACCCACTGAGCCACCCAGGCGCCCCTGTTGTTGTTGTTTTTAATTAAATAAGCTCTACACCCAACATGGGGTTTGAGCTCACAACCCTGATATCAAGAGTCACCTGTTCTACTGACAGAGCCAACCAGGTGCCCCAACTCCCCTGTTTTGTTTTATTGTTTTTTTTTTTTTAAGATTTTATTTATTTTTTGACAGAGAGAGAGAGATCACAAGTAGGCAGAGAGGCAGGCAGAGAGAGGGGGGGAAGCAGGCTCCCTGCTGAGCAGAGAGCCTGATGCAGGGCTCAATCCCAGGACCCTGAGATCATGAACCAAGCCGAAGGCAGACGCTTAAACCACTGAGCCACCCAGGCACCACCCCCCTGTTTTGTTTTGTTTTTTAATTCCAGAAGCCACATCTGTTTTGGAATGAAGTCCCCTGAGGAGATGCGCCAGCAGGCCCACATCCAGGTTGTGAGTAAGAACCTGTACAGCCAGGACAACAACCATGCTCCCCTGCTGTATGGTGTGCTTGACCATAGGATGGTAAGGCCTCACCCCCTCCCAGGCCATGTGTTTTGACATGCTGATAAAGCTGATGATTTGCCAAGTCAGAAGAAACAAGAGCTTCCTTCCTTCTGCCTTATTCCTCCTGCACCATCTCAGGGACTGTACCCTTTGGTCAGTGGGGTGTGAATACACTGTGCCTTCCCAGGTGATCGTGACTCAGAATCACCTGGTCCCACTTTCCCGTCCAGTAGTCTCCGTTAATAATTGGGTATGCTTTTATCAAAAGGGTACCAGTGAGAAGGACCGTCCTTGTGAAACCTGCGGGAAGAACTTGGCTGACTGTCTGGGCCACTACGGGTACATTGACTTGGAATTGCCGTGCTTTCACGTGGGCTACTTCAGAGCAGTTATCGGCATCTTACAGGTAGATTCAGACATGTTTGTTTTCAAGGCGTAAATTTGGGAATTACTGCTGAGGGATGTTGGAATGAGCTTAGGATTGTGAGTGCTTAGGGATACATCTAGGGAGAATGTTTACATTACACTCTTAATATTGCATCTTGCAGTAAATTAAATTGCATAAGCATTCTTTATTCTTTGTTTTTTCTTGAGTAGATGGTAGATAGGACACTGTGAAAAATAATCATAAATCCAGCAGTACAGAACAGCACAAAATTTAAAAATCAGTTAGCAAAAATCCTGCCAGCAAGCTGTGATGGTGAACATCACCCAGCTCTCTGGGCATGTCACTCAGTTTCCGTGTCCTGGGCAAGAGGTAGAGGTGACATTTTTAAAAGAAGACTTTTTCATCTCTCATCCTTTTATCTGTTTTAATTTTTAAAAGATGATCTGTAAAACTTGCTGCCACATCATGCTGTCCCAGGAGGAGAAGAAGCAGTTTCTGGATTATCTGAAGAGGCCCGGCTTGACCTACCTCCAGAAACGTGGACTGAAGAAGAAAATCTCAGATAAGTGCCGAAAGAAGAACATCTGCCATTACTGTGGAGCATTTAATGGTAAACAGGACACATAAAAGGCTTATGAAAGCCCTGTTCATTCACTCTGGCCCATTTAGCTTATTAGTTTTATGCAGTGTTGGGAAGTCAGGTTTTTTTCTTGCAAACGAGGCTTTGGAGCCTGTTAGCAAATGCATTTTCAGTGATCTCATTACGCAGACTACGACCTTAGGGCAGCCTAACCAACTGCCTCATTAGTCCAACCTTGGTCAATAAATTCACTCTTAACAGGTACCGTAAAGAAATGTGGATTGCTGAAGATAATTCATGAGAAGTACAAGACCAACAAAAAAGTGGTGGATCCTATCGTATCAAATTTCCTTCAGTCTTTTGAAACAGCCATCGAGCATAACAAAGAAGTAGAACCACTGCTGGGAAGGGCACAGGTGAGCCTGAACACACATGCCTCCCCCTGCATCACACATACCCATTCTCATCCACTCCTTCTCTCTGATCTTCTCTCATCTTTCAAAATGAGAAGTCCAATTAAGTTAGATCTCTAGAAATACTTCGTGAAAAGTGCTTATGTTACACTGTGTTTAGTGTAGACTGGTCTTTTAACTAACACATTTTTAATGGTACAGATAATGTGTTTTATGCCAAGAGATTGTGGCTGTATAGATCATAAACTGAGAAATGCCGTTTCTCATGTGGGTACTGAGATCTAAGAAATTGTGGGTAACTCCCATTACTTAACTTGGCACCGACTTAACTAGTAGAATGTTATGAGGGACCCTGTTCAGCCTTGCTCTGATTTCAATTAGTATTTAATTCCCACAGTACATTCTAGAATTGGTAGTGTACGAGACTAACAAATGAGTTGAGTTGTTACTGAGTACCAAGTTCTGTCAGACTTATGGGGAGCATCAGGAACTGCAAGGTGGTGGGTCTGCTGTCACTGGTCCCACAGTTTAGATGCATCACATGCAATTAGTCTGTGAAAAGATAACTGGTATCCTAGGACAGGGTGTTGACCACCACATGAGTGGCAGAGACAGCAAGTTCTAGTGGGAATGGAAGGAAGATGTTGCTTTGGACTTGGTTAGGGAAGACTGAGGAAAGACGTGGTGGGACTTGGGTGAGTCAGGTTTACAGAGTCAAGGGCCGTGAGCTCAGCATGTCCAGGCGACAGTGTCTAGGCTGATGGTGAAGCTGAGCTCTGAAAGACCAGGGAGTGCTAATAAAAGCACCCTGCCTTCAGCGACTGCTGCTAGGGTCAGGCACTGGCCAGGCTCTTCACATGGACTGCCTCCTGTGTAAATCCTCAGGAGCGCCTGAGACAGCCTTGTCTGAGATGACCCAGTGGACTGTAGCCAAGGGAACTGGAGTGTTGGAGACCAGACAGGTGAGAGCTCAGCCTGCTCTGAGAGTGTGGAGCCAGGGAAGGCATTGAACAGGAAGGTTCATGGTCAATAACTGACGAAATTGCAGAAGAAGAGCCTGGCTGCTCCTCTAGAGACCCCGTTACTGGAGTAAAAAGGCCAGGCCACGGGCTGAGAGAAAGCTGTCAACATTCGTGTATCTGACAAAGGACTCTCCTATCCAGAATATAGGAAAGGGTCCTTCAAAATCAATAAGAAAAATACAACCTGATTTTATGCCGTGGGAGCAAAACTTAAATTAACACTTCACAAAAGGATATATTCAAATGGCTAATAAATAATGAAAAATTGCTTGATGTGATTAGTCATCAGGTAAATGCTAGTTAAAACTATACACACATACCAAAAAAATTAAAATGTAAAAAAACCGAAAACCACATGTTGGCAAGGATGTGAAGCGACTGGTACTCCTGCATTGACAGTGGTAGTGTGGACAGTTATCACCACTCTGAATATCCATTTGACGATTTCTTGTAAAGTGACATCTACACTTACCATATGGCCTAGGAGATTTACTCTTCAGTACATACCCAAGGGAAATGAGTGCCTATGTCCACGGAAATATTTGTACAAGAATGTTCATCGCAACTTTCTTAATAAAAGCCACTATTGGAGGGGCGCCTAGGTGGCTCAGTGGGTTAAAGCCTCTGCCTTCGGCTCAGGTCATGATCCCAGGGTCCTGGGATTGAGCCCCACATCGGGCTCTCGGCTCGGCAAAGGAGCCTGCTTCCTCCTCTCTCTCTGCCTGCCTCTCTGCTTACTTGTGATCTCTCTCTGCCAAATAAATACATAAAATCTTTAAAAAAAAAAAAAAAGCCACTATTGGAAATAGTCCAGATGATTGTGAGTAGGAGAATAAACAAGTTGTCATAGATCTACACGATAGAATACTATCCTGTGAAAGAAGTGAACTCTTGACACACAACCTGGCCAAATGTCAGAATCCTGCTGAGAACAAGGAACTCCGTATAGGAGGATACATGATGTATGATTCCAGGTAGATCAAGTCCAAGAACAGGCCAGACTGAGCGGTGGTGACAGATGTCAGGAGAGCAGTTCCCCTGGGGTGAGGGCTTGGTACTGATGAAAAGAGTTATTTTCAGGGTCCTTTTATGGAAATACGAAAATAGTCTGTATCTTGTTCTGAACATTAGTGTGTGTGGTGCCTATGTGTTAAAATGTATCCGTTTCTTTAGGATTTGTGCAATTTACTATATGTGAATTCTGCCTTGATGTTGGGTGGGTTGAGGGGGGCGGTTACAAAGAAAACAGACCCTGAGCCTAGGTGGCAATTAAGGAGCCAGAGACCAGAATCCCTGCGTATGAAAACAGACAGGACTTGATGACCAACCACCAGGGAGATGGGTGGGAGAGGAAGTAGTCAGAGGTGAGTGAGCACGTGCACAGACGTCTGGAAAATGGAAGTGATCCTGGAAATGGGGAGACAGGGTGTCAGTGATTGATTCAAGCAGAAACGTCTTCAAGGCAGTTACGGTGAAGCTACTGTAGGGGAAGTAAAGGTGTGAGCTGAAGAAGATGATCTTGCCCTTGTACAGCTGTGAGAAAGGCACTTTGCAGGCTCTCAGCTGTGCAGAGAGCTGTCAGAATCCTGGGGAGCAGCCTTAGTCTGTGAGTTTGAGGGGTGTCTGGGCTTTCTCGGGGACAGCCTTACTTGCCGTCCCCCTGCACGCACTCTGCTCCTCCCAGATCAGCCTCCCAGGCACCCCACTACCACTTCCCCCGGCCAGCTCTCTGCCCAGACTCGGGCAGCCGCTGTCTGCTCCACACTGTGTCCACAGCAGCATGATACTCCCATATGGCCTGGGAGGCCTCTTGTTTGGGCAGTCTCCTAAATGACCCGGCTCTGGAGGTAACCCCTTCCTATTTAAGTCACTAGCCTAGAGCATCCAGCTTGACTCTCAGGTCATTCCTTCACTGCCACCACCCCACTCTGCCCAGATTGACACCCTAGAGGTGGTTTAGGATGGGAGTTTAGAGTCCAGTTCTGCTGCTTATTTGTTCAGTTACTGTAGACATGTGACCCAACCTGGACTTGAGTTTCCTCAACTATCAACTATTACAAGAGTATCTGCTTTAATACTATCGTAAGGATTAACAGATGAACTCCAGATACAGTGCTTAGCACAGTGCCTGGTGCAGAGCAGGTGCTTAGAGTGCATTACTCAGTTGCCACAGCTGGCACTGTTGCTGACGTTATCATGATAATGACAAGATGGGGCACCTGGGGGGCTCAGTCAGTTAAGCGTCTGACTCTTGATTCTGGCTCAGTTCATGATGTCAGGGGTGTGAGATTGAGCCCCGAGTCAGGCTCCACGCCGGGCTTAGAGCCTCCTTAAGATTCTCTTCCTCTCATGGGGCGCCTGGGTGGCTCAGTGGGTTAAAGCCTCTGCCTTCGGCTCAGGTCATGATCTCAGGGTCCTGGGATCGAGCCCCGCATCGGGCTTTCTGCTCGGCAGGGAGCCTGCTTCCTCCTCTCTCTCTGCCTGCCGAGTGATCTCTGTCTGTGAAATAAATAAAATCTATTTAAGAAAAAAAAAAAGAAAGATTCTTTCCCTCTCTTAAAAAAAAGAAAAGAAAAGGAAAAAGCCTTAATGACAGGAGTGCCTGGCTGGCTCAGAAGAGTGGGACTCTTGATCTTGAGGTCATAAGCTTGAGCCCCACATTGGGTGTAGAGACTACTTAAAAATAAATAATCTTTCAAAATAAATAAAAATAAACTTCTCTAATGCAACTGTATGATCTAATTTACAACAAAATATAAAGAAAATAAGTAATGACAGTCATGATAAACACAGGTGAGGTTTCCTCCCCTCTCCACGTGTATGCTGGGACTCAGCGTCCTTTTGGCTTACTTTACTGACGCTGCTCCTTCCCCTCACAAGAGGCCCCCTTGCCTTAGCTTTCCTGCAGCTTCTGCTCTTCCGACCCTTTGATCTCACTCACCCTTTTCTCAACCATGTGTCCATTGTCTCTGCTTCATGTAACACTTGTATTCCATCTTGTATTTCCATTGGTTTCTCCACTTTTTTTAAAATATCTTATTTATTGGGCACCTGGGTGGCTCAGTTAACCATCTGCCTTTGGCTTGGGTCGTGATCTCAGCGTCCTAGAATCGAGCCCCACATCAGGCTCTCTGCTCAGCGGGGAACCTGCTTCCCCCTTTCTCTCTGCCTCCTTACGCTCTCTCTCTCTTTGTCAAATAAGTAAATCTTTAAAAAAAATTTTTTTTTTAATATATATTTATCTGACAGAGAAAGAGCCCAAGCAGAGGGAGAAGCAGGCTCCTGGCTGAGCACGGTAGCCCGATGTGAGGCTTGATCCCAGGACCCTGGGACCATGACCTGACCACCCACGTGCCCCAGTTGGTTTTTCCTTCAGTATAGTCTGTAGCAAGATCTGTTTTTCTGAGGTCCTGGTTGAGGCCTTTATAGTGCTTGGAGCAGTGGTGGTGCCTCCAGAGTTGTCAGACCATCAACTGATCCTGGTTCTTAAGCCAGCTGTGAAAGGAGGGAGGGGGCGAATCAGGAATTCAGCATTGCCAGATTCCTCAGAGAGGGCCCTGTAGTCACCAAAGTGAACAAAGCATCCGTGAGTCACTTTTAGCTTTTGTGGAGAGAGGTGTCGTGCAGACAGGTGGATGTATTGCCCTGAAGCTCATTAATCTCAGGGTGGTCCAGATCCTGACATGTTTACCCATTTGATTTCCAGAAACATGGAAACTCATGTCCCTTTATGGGCAGCACAGCACCCTTGAGTTAGACAACACCTTAGAGCAGTGGTTCTTGACCTTTTCTGAGTCACAGACCTCTTTAGGAATTAAACTCTGGACTCTTTCCCCAGAAGACTAGTGTACATCTACTCCCCGTTTTAACACAAATCCAGGAGTTGGCGGACCTCAGATAAGACTCTCCATAGAGGGGCATTGGGGTGGCTCAGTTGGTTGGGTGTCCAATTCTTTTTTTTTTTTTTTAAGATTTTATTTATTTATTTGACAGAGATCACAATCACAAGTAGGCAGAGAGAGGGGGGGAAGCAGGCTCCCTGCAGGGAGCCTGATGCGGGGCTTGATCCCAGGACTCTAGGATCATGACATGAGCCAAAGGCAGAGGCTTTAACCCACTGCCCGGTGCCCTGGGTATCCAACTCTTAATTTTAGGGTGTCCAACTCTTGATCGGGTCTTGAGTTCAAGCCCTCTATTGGGCTCTCCCCTGGAGGTGGAGCCTGCTTTAAAAAAAAAAAAAAGAAAGAAAGAAAAAGTCTTCCTTTAGATAGCATCAGTCTTGCCACCCCCCCTCCCCCCCAAACAGGTAGAAATGCCTTCCACAGCATCCCTAGCAGACTGAGCAGCCAGCTAAGCATCTCTGCCAGCCAGGACAGCCCACACACTCCACCAGGGAGCCCAAGCTATTTGGATATTATGCCTCAGACCAAACAACCCTTTTTCTGCCTCTACAGTGGTCTCTGACTTCTGTTTTCCTAGTACATAAGAATAAATCAGGGCCCTCTTCCCTGTGCCCTATGGAAGGCAAGTGTTATGTCATTCTGGAGTAATGGCTCTGGCCAGGAACTGGTCTCCAGGTTCTTGCCAGTCTTCCTGCCCTCCGTCCTCTAGACTTCAGTAACATGATATTCTTTTTTTTTTTTTTTAAGATTTTATTTATGTATTTGATAGAGTAAGAGACCATGAGAGGGGAGAAGGTCAGAGAGAGAAGCAGACTCCCCATATTGCTGGGAGCCCAGTGTAGGACTCGATGCCGGTACTCCAGGATCATGACCTGAGCCAAAGGCAGTCGCCCAACCAACTGAGCCACCCAGGCGCCCCAGTAACATGTTGTTCTTGTCTAGTACTGACCCTGGTACTGTAAGTGACATCTGGCCTTCACCCTGTTCCTAGAACTCTTAGTGTAGATTTCCTCTGATTTCCTCAGGTAGCGTGTGGTCCTCGTTGCTGGGAGGCAGGGAAGGTGAGGAAGGGAATTCTATGGGCAGGGACCTGGACTGCAAATCTTTAGGCAAGATTCCTTCTTTCTCCCCAAGTCTGCTGTCATGTCCAGGGTGGGCCCACAGAAACCTGTTCTTGGGACAGTATCCTAAGGGCAATGGATTATCAAACTTTTCTTAACTTTGTTCCCTGTCTCATTAAGTTATGAATAGCAAGTTCTGCTTGTAACATGTATTCTTTGTCACACAGTCTTTAATCCCAAGAAAATATAACTTTCAACAGCAAGACACAAGCTGACCATTCTTATCTTTGATCTTTGAATATCTCTGAGCAAGTGCATAGTTCTTATGAGTAAGTCGTTGCAGCATAGCAATTCTATAAAATGAAAATGATACAAAGGCAATACAGGGCGCCTCTTCCAGCTCCCTGCTCAGTGGAGAGTCTCCTTCTTCCTCTCCCTCTGCCCCTCCCCGCGCTCATGCTCTTTTTCTCTCAAATAAATGAAAAATAAAATCTTTAAAAATAATAAGGCAATATATGTTCATTACAGAAAATTTATTTTTAAAGATTTTATTTATTTGTTTGGCAGAGAGCACACAAGCAGGGGGAGCAGCAGGGAGAGGGAGAAGCAGGCTCCCTTCTCAGCAGGGATGTACACCTGCTGTACAACTCAGTCCCAGTACCCTGGAATCATGACCTGAGCCAAAGGCAGCTGCTTAACCGACTGAGCCACCCAGGTGGCACACTGAAGAAAATTTAAATGTAAACAACGACGCAAAAAGATTCTAATTCCATTCATCTGCGGACAGCACTATTAACACCTTGCTAAACATCCATTTCCTCTTTTCTGTACAGATACACATTTTCCCCCCGAAATGAGATCATATTGTACACATGCTTCTTTCATTTACCAGTATTTTATGAACTTTTCATGGTAGTAGCTAAATTTCTGTGGTGTCATTTTTTTAACGGCTAAATGGTTGCTCACGTAGGGATATACGATGGTTTTATCTAGCCAGCAACCTGTCAGGCTGTTTCCAACTTACCACTCTTAACTGCTTTAGAGAACATCCCTATAGCTGAATCTTTGTGTTGATTTCTAAAGTCATTCCCTTTGGAATAATTAGAAGTGGAATTACTGGCTTTAATAATTGGACTAAAAGGCAGGTACATGTTTAGGGCCCCGCCACTGTAGCATGTTACCAACAGAAATGTCTCTCAGTGTGAATAGTTGACTCTGAGGTAAGTGGTGAATGGCATGAAGAGCATGGAGAAGTAAACCCTTGCCCAAACTAGAAAATTAATGTGTCTCTCCATTCTTCTTTCCCCTTCTCCATAGGAAAACTTGAATCCCTTAGTAGTTCTGAATTTATTTAAACGAATCCCAGCTGAGGATGTCCCTCTACTTCTAATGAACCCAGAAGCTGGAAAGCCCTCTGATTTGATTCTCACACGACTTCTAGTGCCCCCTTTGTGTATCAGACCCTCTGTCGTGAGCGATTTAAAGTCTGGCACCAATGAAGATGATCTGACAATGAAATTGACAGAAATTATTTTCCTAAATGACGTCATTAAAAAGGTCAGTACTTTCAGTCCCTAAGTTTGGGAGTCTATATATGCAAACACTTCTCATCAAGAAAGTTAGGATGACCCAGGATCGTGTTTTCTTCATACTTTGCTCATTTTTAGCATCGGATATCAGGAGCAAAGACCCAGATGATCATGGAAGACTGGGATTTCCTGCAATTACAGTGTGCCCTCTACATTAACAGCGAGCTCTCAGGCATTCCCCTCAACATGGCGCCCAAGAAATGGACTAGAGGTTTTGTCCAACGTCTAAAGGGAAAACAGGGTACGTTTCCAACAAAATGTGCAGGAAACAGTCTACTGCCTTTGTCACTTTTTTCTGGAGTGTATGTCCAGCTTCTCTGATTGGAAATCACAGATTTTCCTAGTTCTCTGCAGTCGTATTATTCTGAAACAGCACATGTTTGTTCCATGGAGACCTTTGACGTGTTTTTATTGATTTAGGTCGATTTAGAGGCAATCTCTCAGGAAAGAGAGTGGATTTTTCTGGCAGAACAGTCATCTCACCTGACCCCAATCTCAGGATTGATGAAGTAGCTGTGCCAGTTCATGTAGCCAAAATTCTTACTTTTCCTGAGAAGGTAAGTACCATTCAGTCACTCAGTTCTGTGTTTTGAATCTAGTCTTTTATTTTGAGATTCCAAGCAATAGACACTTGGAAAATCTCAGGTAATGTACCCCCCACCCCCAATTTGGTGTGTATGTGTTATCTTCTGGTTTCATACATCTACCACCGTGGATACCATCTACAAAACAGTACAACCACAGATGGGTCTGGCTCTGTGTATATCATAGATACATTAGACATAATCTGCTACAACTTGTTTTTTCCAAGTAGTATGGTCTTTGACCTCTTAGCTCATTCTTACCTCATTTTTTTTTTTAAAGATTTTATTTATTTGAGAGGGAGAACAACATAGGGAGCAGCAGACAGAGGGAGAAGCAGACTCCCAACTGAGCAGGGAGCCCAATATGGGGCTCGATCCCCGGACCCTGGGATCATGACCTGAGCCAAAGGCAGAGGCTTCAACCCACTGAGCTACCCAGGCGCCCCACTACCTCATGTTTTTAAAGTAACTAAATGGGACGCCTGGGTGGCTCAGTTGGTTGGACGACTGCCTTCGGCTCAGGTCATGATCCCGGAGACCCGGGATCGAGTCCCGCATCAGGCTCCCAGCTCCACGGGGAGTCTGCTTCTCCCTCTGACCTTCTCCTCGCTCATGCTCTCTCACTGCCTCTCTCTCAAATAAATAAATAAAATCTTAAAAAAATTAAAAAATAAAAAAAAAATAAAGTAACTAAATGATAAGCACCACACCTAGTTAATTACCTTGGGATGGATTTTTTTTTTTTTAACCTTATAGTCACTGAGTCAAATACTTTGAATATTTTAAGGCTATTGATGCATAGCCAGAAAGGCTGCACCACTTTACATCAACTCACACTCATCATGAGTATAAAATGGAATTTATAGTAACTGAGGTATAGAAAACTGTAAGTCCTAATAATAGGAAGATATGGGCTTTAGCTTTGCTTTTGAGATTCATAATTAGCCCAGTTCATGGAGTCTTCTGGTAAAGCTTTTATAAAGGAGCCTCAGATACTTTATGTATCTAATCCAGAGTTTCCTTCTCTGAGATGGTGTCCCACAAGACTGCTGTCTGAAGACAAGAAACAAGATGGGATTGGGAGGGAGACAAACCATAAGTGACTCTTAATCTCACAAAACAAACTGAGGGTTGCTGGGGGGAGGGGGTCGGGAGAGGGGGGTGGGGTAATGGACATTGGGGAGGGTATGTGCTATGGTTAGTGCTGTGAAGTGTGTAAACCTGGCGATTCACAGACATGTACCCCCTGGGGATAAAACTATGTTTATAAAAAATAAAAATTATTTTTAAAAAAAAGATTGCTGTCTGAGAGGTTGCACGACATGACAGTGCAGAGCAGGGCCTAGTGGTATTGGAGTTACAGCTTTTAAACCTCAGGACCCCATGGTACATCGTTGCTAGTGAAGATGCCAACTGTTCTTAGATCACAGTGTGTGCCAGAAGGTCCCTACAGCTGAGTCCAGCCCACTCATTTTACTAATAGGGAAACCAAAGACCAGTAAAGGACTTGGCCGTTTCACCCCACCAGTGATGAGTTCAGATTGGAACCTTGGCTCCTGTGTGTCAATGTGCTGTTGTCATTTAACTCAAGACCCAAGACAGAGGCTCCTGGGTGACTCAGTCGTTAAGCACCTGCCTTTAGCTCAGGTCATGATCCCAGGATCCTGGGATCGAGCCCCACATCGGGCTCCCTGTTCTGAGGGGAGCCTGCTTCTCCCTCTCCTACTCCCCCTGCTTATGTTCCCTCTCACTGTGTCTCTCTCTGTCAAATAAATAAAATCTTTTTAAAATAAATAAATAAACTGCGGGGGGTGGGCAAGACAGCACAATGCTGCTTTCCTTTCTCTGGAGTTACCTAAGGGAAGTAAAGATTGAGACACAACTCAGTATAATGCGGTAGCTTACAGAAACCTCACGGTGTCTCCTCGTGTCTTCTATTGTGCTCATGCAGGTGAACAAAGCAAACATCAATTTTTTGAGGAAACTTGTTCGAAATGGCCCAGAAGTTCACCCAGGAGCCAATTTCATTCAGCAGAGACACACACAGATGAAAAGGTAATGCCGGCCCAGTCTAGCCATATGTAACGACGTTCTTACCCCCAAGGTTGCCATACTCAGCCACAGAATACAGTCCAGAATACGCCTGTGACATGTTAGCATGTGGAAAATACTGTTTAAATTGCAGTGAGTTCAGGTTCATCATTTGCTGTGTTTGCTCATCGCATAGGCACAAAATATCCACTTATTCCCTAGCATTTATCATTGGATCTAGGTAGACAGAACACATGGAGTTAGGAAAACCAGTCATTTTCTGTGTCTCACGGGCTCTATGGGGTTACTTATTGTACTTCCAGCCTTGTTTTGCCCGCTCTCGCTTTCCACTAATCACTGGTGCCTTGGATCTCTTGAGATAGATCAACAGGCCACTGTGGGAGAAGCGGACTTATTACTGCATTTTTGTGATTCTGAGACATAACTCTTTTCACATTTTAACATATATGAAAGGAAGATATACGGACAGTGCGTCATAGTTTAACTGACGGGCTGGTGGAGGCACCTTCAGTTCAGTGCAACATGATCATTTTCGAGACTGAACCCTGACGTGAAGAGGGAGCAACTGGGTGAGGAGGCGTTACTCTCACAGGTCATGTTTCTTATCATACACTTAGGTTTTTGAAGTACGGAAATAAGGAAAAGATGGCTCAGGAGCTCAAGTACGGGGACATTGTGGAGAGACACCTCATAGACGGAGACGTGGTGCTGTTCAACCGGCAGCCATCGCTACACAAACTGAGCATCATGGCGCATCTGGTGAGCGTGACGTTTCTGTTTTTAGCTTCTGTCCGGTGGGAATTGGCTGGGCATGCGATGCAAAATTCCAGGCCCCTAAAACTCAAGATTGCCGGTAATCTCAAATTTTCAGGACTTCTGATTTTTCTCTGTGCTTTCACTTTTTAGTTGGAGTGAAAATTCTACATTTCAAGCTTCCCTTCAGTGTTTCTCATATTGATAAAATCCACACACAACAGTGAAATAGAAAGGAGCTGATTTAAAATGAGCATGAACGTGACCTGGGCATGATTCCACTTGCAAACAAAAATATATACGTATATGTGTGTGCACAGACTTGCATAAAATAGATATGGCAGAGAGTCGATTACAGGTTTGTCTTAGCATATTAACTACGGAACGAAATGCTTAGCAGATTTCTCATCACAGTGGACCTCCAACAAAGACCTTCAAGCATATTAAGCATATTTTCTTCGGTGATTTAGTTTTGCAACAGCAGCAGTTCCTTTTTCTGGAGATGTAAAATGGAAATTAGATGCAACTTTAATTCGCTAAATATGCATAAATTGTCCTATCTCCAAAGCCATTAAATCCATGAGCATTTGCAGACAGTGCTTAAACAGGCTTTTCGGTTAGTGCCTTTCTAGATTTAGTTTTTCCCTTCATGAACACGTTTTGTCAGTCTTTTTACTTAAGTCTGGAAATACCAAAGAAGCAGTTTATGATTATGGGGGTTACAATATGGGGATCTAGCGAGGGAAACAGAAAGCCTTCCCTTTCTAGAAACTTTGCTTGGCTTTCAGGCATTCTCAAAATAAAAATGTTTTTGTGTGAAAATTTCAAATATAAATACAAAAGTAGGAAGAGTCCTATGAAGAGCTCCTATATTCTCATTCTCTGTATTTAATAATTTTCAAGGTTTTGCCACACCTGTTTTCTCTCCCTTTTTCCTTTGATGGCCCCAGATCCCATGTCCTTTCTCCGTGTGTATTCAGTTTACTTCTGTAAGACACATATAACCACAGTGCCATACCACACCACACAAAATGAACACTCAGTCCTTGGTATTGTCCAGCACCCAGTCCACGTTCACATTTCCACAAGCTTCTCAACAATCTTTTCACGGCTAGTTTGTCCCTATCTGGATGGAAAGTCTGCACGTGACATTTGGTTGGCAACATGTCTTCAGTCTGTCTTGATCTAGAACAACTGCCCCTCCCCCTTTTAATTTCACTGTTACTGAAAAAGCCAAGTCATATGTCCTGAAGAAATGTCCCGTGTTCTCTGTATGTATACGCATGGCATTAAGAGTTTCTTCATTCTTCCTTTTATTCCTATAAACTGGACAGCTCTCAAGGTAGGATCAGATTCATGTTCAACTTCTAGCAAGAGTAACTCCTAGGTGGTGCTGGCTAAATCCTCTTGCCTTATTTCAGAAGGCATGTGTTGTCTGACTGCCCCACTCTTTGGTATCCTGAGAAGGTTAGGGCATCAGATACTTCAGCCTGGTGTCTCCCTTGAAAGTTTCTTTATTGACCTTTTTTCTAAATGTTTTCTCCACTTATGATTATTGCCAGCATTATATCATGGGGGCTACAAAAATGGAGATTTTCTAATCTGTCATCCCTCTCACATTTCATAGCTACCATTACCATTTGTATAATGAAGAATTTTGTTTTATTAACTAGGGTTATTTGCTTATCCAGAAATATAATTCCTGAAGGATCAAGCATAAATGCCTGATTCTTTTTTCCTTTATTGTCAGTTTGAGGAGGAGAAAGTTGGTGTTCAGTTTCTTCCAACTAGGTTGGTTTGGGTTTTGTGTGTGATTTTGCTTTCCCTTTTTTCAGTGTCATAAACTCATGGGTTTTTATTTAGTCTGTGTGTTTTAATCAACTTCTGCCATGAATCTGTTTGATATCAAACTGTGACATCATTGGCCAGAGGAGCCCTTTCTTGTGGCTCTTAGATTGGTATTTGGCTTTTGTTAAACTCATTGCATTGGTTTTTGTTGTTGTTGTTTGCATTGTTTTGATCTAACAAATCTACTTAAGTCCACAAGTGACATGTTATCACTTGCCCGAACATACTAGAAATTTATTTTCTTAATCTAAAGTATCCAGTTTTCTAGGAAGCCATTTATTAATGTTTTGAAACCATAAAGTTTTTGGATAAATGACTAAGTCCTTCTCCTTTTTTGTTTTGCCTGTGTGCGTGTGTGCATTCCATAGGCCAAGGTCAAGCCGCACAGAACCTTCAGATTTAACGAGTGTGTCTGTACACCCTACAACGCGGATTTCGATGGTGATGAGATGAACCTTCATCTTCCTCAGACGGAAGAAGCTAAAGCAGAGGCCCTTGTGCTGATGGGGGTACGTAGGGTGGCAGCCCCGCCTCCGTAGAACAGCTTGAGAGGAGGGGAAGGGCAGTGGGTCCTGTTTGAAAGCACCTTAGAGTGTGTAAGGGAGTGTCTGTGACAGGTGGGGTGTCGGGGGAGTATCTTCTGGCCTATAATGTGCATCTCTAAGGGAAAGTACCTGTGCTAACTCTAGCTATGAAACCATAAGACAAGTGTGTAGCCCTAGATCCTTTAGTTTACATTTTACTATTAGGTTTTATCACATATCAGTCCTTTTAATCCATCCTTCTGTCTATCCATAGTCCATCTTATATCTGGAAGCCTTTAACCGCAAGTGGCAGACATTTAGCATACTCCCTATATAATCTCAGTCCTCATATACTTAGTTTTAACTAATTAATTTTAAAGATTTTTATTTCTTTATTTGACAGACAGAATTCACAAGTAGGCAGAGAGGCAGGCAGAGAGAGAGAGAGGAGGAAGCAGGTTCCCTGCTGAACAGAGAGCCCGATGCGGGGCTTAATCCCAAGAATCTGGTATCATGACCTGAGCCGAAGGCAGAGGGTTTAACCCACTGAGCCACCCAGGCGCCCCATATAGTTAAATATATTTAAATGGCTTACTTTTTCCTTTATTTTCATTTTTCGGGTAAAGTATACCATTCTACTTAAGCATTGGCAAGTGCATAGAGTTGTGTATATCAAACTACTGTTAGGATAGAGAGCATTACTATAACCCTCGAAGTTTCCTCTTTTGCCTTTCCACCATAGTCATACCCTCCTCACCTGCCAGAGGCAGTCCTGATTTTTTTTTCCCTGCTGTGTATCTGGTATGCTTTTCTATAACTCCACATAAGTGGAGTCATACATTTATGCTTTTTTGTGTACCTCTTCTTTCACTCAACATGCTTTTGAAAGTCATCTATAGTTATACATTTGTTGCAGTTTGTTGCTTTTATTGCTGAAAAGTATTATATGAATAAGCCTTATCAATGTTTAAAAAATAAAAAGGACAAGGGTTTATAGCAATATCTTGATTGTTGGGTGTCATGAGAAAAGCATAAGACGTTCTGCAGAAGTGGATCTTTTTTGGTAGCTAAAGATTCTTTAAGAACTAATACATTTTACTGAACATTCTTTTTTTTTCTTTTTTATTGAACATTCTGAACAAAAATCTTATAACAGTATATTACATGCTTGTTTGTTGTCTAGAGGACATGCTAAACAAAATCATTCTATAGAGGTTAGGTTTTCCTTGTTCCCAGTATTCTGGTTTTCTGTGTTATGGGCCGATTTGTCTGTCACTGCCCAGGTGCCTACCTCTAAAACGATTCTCACCGTTTCTGATTCCGTGCTTTTTAAATCTGTTTTAGTTTAGGGTGTTAGTATTGATTCTAAAGTGAAGGCAATTAAGTTCTGCAAGCATATCTAATAAATTACAGGAGGATTTGGTGGAGACAGGCAGGAGGGGCTGCATTCTCGGCCTCCGCCTGGGTTCCTCATGGTTGAAGTTCACATTGTTTTTCTGGTAAAGTCAAGTATTTAATGTGGTGCAGATTTTGTGTACACGCTTAACTATTAAGAAATTCACGGGGCGCCGGGGTGGCTCAGGTTAAGCCTCTGCCTTCGGCTCAGGTCATGATCTCAGGGTCCTGGGATCGAGCCCCGCATCGGGCTCTCTGCTCAGGGGAGCCTGCTTCCTCCTCTCTCTCTCTGCCTACCTCTCTGCCTACTTGTGATCTCTGTCTGTCGAATAAATAAATTTTAAAAAATTTTTCAAAAAAATTCATGTGGCTAAAATGCACTGTGATCTTCAGTTTCTTTAAAAAACTGACTCTTGGGACGCCTGGGTGGCTCAGTCGGTTAAGCGGCTGCCTTCAGCTCAGGTCATGATCCCAGCGTCCTGGGATCAAGTCCCGCATCAGGCTCCTTGCTCGGCGGGGAGCCTGCCTCTGCCTCTGCCTGCCTCTCTGTCTGCCTGTGCTCGCTCTCTCTCTCTGACAAATAAATAAATAATCTTAAATAAATAAATAAATTAAAAAGAAATAAATAAATAACTGACTCTTATTTAGTCAAACGTTCCAGCAAAAAGAAGTGATTTAAATAAGATAAGGTTTTTCCATATCACAACTCCTCTGGGTTCTTTCTTTCCACCTCTTTTTATCTGTTTGTTCCTTCTCTGTGAATTTAGATACTTGTGGTCATGGTTTGTGATAGTAATACTTAATGTATTATAAATGCCCCCAATTTGGGCACTGGGTGTCTCAGGAGATTTGTGTCAGACTCTTGGTTTTGGCTCAGGTCACGATCTCAGAATTGTGAGATCAAGCCCAAGTTGTTGGGCTCCATGCTAGACAAGGAGCCTGCTTAAGATTCTTTGTCTCTCCTTCTCCCTCAGCACCTCCCCCCTTTAAAGATTTAATACATATAAATTTAAAAATAAATTCCCCCATTTGTTGTAAAGTCTTCATAATTATTGATTATAATGGCTTCACAGAATTTCAGCAGGTTAACATACCAAGATTCATCTACCTTCTGTTAAAACTTGAGGGTGTTTTCCCTGTTTTGCCATGAGAATGACTCCCTCAGTGGTCATCTTTGTGTATTTGGAGTCTTTCTTCTTCTGAATTATTTCTTCAGACTCCTCAGCCTTTTTAAATGATTTGGTTGTTACTGAGCACCTGCTGTGTGTCAAGTACTCTTCTAAGAACATAGCACAGAATAAGAAAGTCAGTTTTTGTTCTCATCCCTATTCAAATAGGGAGAAGCAGAGCGTACACAAATGGAAAATAGTTCAGGTGGTAAGTGCTGAGAAGAGAAGAACAAAGCACAGCAAGGAGGAAAGAAAATGAGAGAAGTCCTATTCCATAGAGGATGGTCAGGGAGGGCCATTGGAATGCTAACACTTGAGCCACCTTCTGAAAGAAGTGGGAGAATGAGCAGCGTGACTGTCAGCATAGGAGCAGTCCAGGCAGAGGAACCCAGTGGTACGATCATACCTGGCGTGACAGGAGTCTAGCCTGTTTCCTCCTAAGCATCAGTATTTGTAGCAGTTGTCGTGAGCACCAGGTTAGGTGTTGGCGTACAGCGAGAGAGATGATGGAGGGTGGGTGGCCACGAATGAGTTCCATGCTCCTGTAGTCAGACGGTATGTTAATCATTCCTTTTGACCTTGCACTCTCCTTTCTAGTAAGCTCTCCAGAGGCCATAATCAGAGTTGGAAAATTACTTGTAATAGTAAAACAATAGAAACAGGCAACGTCCACCAGTAAAAAAATTTGTAAGATTAAATTATGTCACATTCATACCACAAAACCCTGTGCAGCCCTGAAAAATGAGGACATAGTTTGTATCGTTATTGGCATGAAAGCTACTTATGATTTATTTTTTACTTAAAAAGCGGGCTGTGTGTATGACATGATCCAATTTTATTTGGCAAAAAGATGCTTCTATGTTTGTAAAAACATTTATAGCCAGAAGTTGGAAGGGTTATATACCAAAATCTTATAACCAGTTCTCTGGTTCCTTGAAGAGATGTATTTTTGGATTTTGGATTTTCTCACCTTTTTTACGTATTTATATTTTTAGGGTTTTTTTTTCTATAAGGAACATACTATTTTTGTAATAAAAAGTAATGTTTGGAATGTTCCCAGTGATATCAGTTGTGTAACTGGTTTCTAGTGATAACGGCCTGTCACCAACCAGTTGGACTTCAGCATTGGCTTTGGTACTGAGGGTCCATTTTGTGATAATAACATATTTCATCAGTTAAAAGTGACAACCATAAAACATAGGCTCCAAGGATATTGGGATGGAAGAATCTTTAGTTACCATTGGGACAAATCCCCTCCGTTTCATGTGAGAAAATTATCATCTATTGTATTGACTCAGCAATTCTGACTCAGAGGAGTGGGTATGGCCCTAGCCTAAGTGTAGTCCCAAGTTACCCCGGAGACTTGCAAAATACGCACATCCCAGCTTCATGTCCTCAGCCCCCAGACCACCTCCCTATCCCACCCCAGAGAGATCCTCAAAAGCAGGCACGAACAACTGTCTTCCAGCCCTAGTTGGAGGATCACTGTGCAGCATTCTCAAGAAGTCAGGAGCAGGTCTCTCCCTTGGGGAGCCTTTTACTCTAGGTGAGGTTGCCCAGGCAACCCACATGTAACACAAGCATCGCCACGTCAAGTTTTGAGCAAATTTATCTGTTAATTATATCTCAACAATAGCAAAAATTGACCAAATCCATTCTGATGCATAGAATCTTCTTTTAACTTGTTAATTATGCCCTGAACAACTAGCACCCCTTTTTGCTCAGTGTAGGCACTCATTAAATTTTAATTAAATCCTGTTAATTATTGTTAGAACCTAGTGTCTTAACCAAGAGAAGTTCAGTAATTCTGCCATCATTGTGGAGAGGTATGAAATTGATTGACCTTAGAGGTAACAGTGCTGCTC
This sequence comes from Mellivora capensis, assembly GCA_004024625.1. Classification (NCBI taxonomy): domain Eukaryota; kingdom Metazoa; phylum Chordata; class Mammalia; order Carnivora; family Mustelidae; genus Mellivora; species Mellivora capensis. The sequence continues at coordinate 34,501 of PISX010012325.1, read as the reverse complement.
ATGATTCATAGAAGTGAATTTTCTTTGAAGAATTGCATTTATCAATAACTACGAAGTCTTACATATACAGAGTTTTTGTAGGAATCCAAAACAGCTTCACTCATTATGGATTTTAATGTTGCTATGTCTGAGGCTCGTGTCTTGTCTCCCCTTGGTGGATAAAGGAAAGAGGAGCTGGTGACAAAGCTGGGATTGGGACCCCTGGCTTCCATTTCTCAGCCTCTTTTTTCCGCTCGCTGGCTATTCTGTATTTGCAGTGGTTCGTAGTCTTTTTGGTGCAGTTCCGTTGCCTGCATCGTGCAGTCCAGAGAACACATGGATGGAATGGCTAATGTATTGTTTGTGTTTCCTTCAGACTAAAGCAAATCTGGTAACACCGAGGAATGGAGAACCACTAATTGCCGCTATTCAGGATTTTCTAACAGGTGTGTTTATGAATTCACTTGAAAGGAGACTGGAACATCAGGATTCTCATTCCCAGTGAATCATGCAGCGACTTGAAAAGCTGTGTGATTTCCTGTATTTAATTATGTTGTTTGTTTACCAGTGTGGTTGTGAACCAACTTGAGAGATTTTGTGTTGATTGGTTATGCCTGGAATTAGTAAGCCTTTATTGAGCTCCTAAGGTGCCCTAGACATATTTCTAAGCACTGGAGATATGGCAGTGAGTCACACGAAGTCCCTCTCCTTGTGGAGGTTTGATTCTGGTAAGAAAGAGCCAGCAAGCAGCCATATGTTTTAATTCACCCTTAGTAATTGCCCAAATTCATTTTAAAATTGAAGCCTTGTGATTTTTCTCACAATTTCATTCCGTTTCTTTGTGTTGTGTTGTTTCCAACATTCGTAGGTGCCTATCTCCTCACCCTTAAGGACACCTTCTTTGACCGTGCCAAGGCTTGCCAAATCATTGCTTCAATATTGGTTGGCAAGGATGAGAAAATTAAAGTTCACCTCCCGCCCCCGACGATACTGAAGGTTTGTGCAGACGCTGGGGGAGCTGGTGCAGGTTAGCCCGAGAACACTCTGCAGTCGAGACCAGGCGCAGCCAACTAATGCCGTGGCTTCCTTCCTCCTGCAGCCTGTTACCCTATGGACAGGAAAGCAGATCTTCAGTGTCATCCTCAGACCGAGTGATGACAACCCGGTGAGAGCCAACCTCCGAACCAAGGGCAAGCAGTACTGTGGCAAAGGAGAAGATCTCTGTGTCAATGATTCCTGTGAGTGAAGGCAGCAGGTGGGAGGGGGCGGAAAGCAGGTGGCCAGTGACTTCCTTCCTGGAGCAAGCAAATCCAAGGTTTCTCTGAGGCAGGAGGTTTATTTTTCGGGGAAATGTAGTAGGTTTTTCTCCTCTCAGGTGTGACTCCCCATTTCTCGAAAAAGTAGAGATCATGTAGATCTGTGGTACAGTGATTAGGATGTTCTTCTCCAGAGTCCAAATGTGTTTTAGGGACTAGTTTCTTTAAATTCATGCAATTTCTTTCATTCTGCCCCACTTTTTTTTTTTTTTTTTTTTTTTTTTTTTTTTTTTTTTTTTTTTTTTTTTTTTTGCTATCAGCTGGGGTCTCATTATTTAAGGCATATAATTTATCATTTTACGTCCAAAAATGTGCTCATTGTCTTAAAGTATGACTAATAAGACTGTCTTTTTATTGCTTCCTGGTCATTGAGTTTTTTATAACATGAAGATCAGGTTTAACCATGAGAGAAGTTTTTTCCAAGATATTTATTTGTTTATTATGTATTTGAGAGAGAGAATAAGGTCTCTGACAGCAAGGGGAGCAGCAGGCAGAGGGAGAAGTAGGGTCCCCACTGAGCAAGGACCCCCAACACAGGACTTAATCCCAGGACCTTGGGACCATGACCTGAGTCGAAGGCAGACGCTGAACTGATTGAGCCACCCAGGCACCCAACTATGAGAGAATTTAAATGTTAAACCATCCAAGTCATCTAGACTAATTCAACCCAAAGCATGGTCCACAGACCAGTGCCATTCAGCCAATGTTGGTTTGTGCCACTAGCTCCTTTGCTTCCTCTCAAAGTTGTAGCAAGCAGTTCCCCAGCAGACTACTCTGAACAGCACTGACTTTGATTGGGCTTTGTTAGCTAGGCCTGTGACAAGGAGTAGATCTCCAGGACTCTGTACTGAAGAACTGAACTGCAGAGTCTCTGAAGGTCAAGACTTGTACTGTTTTGTCATGAGTAAATGTTTTGAAGGGCACCGATTTTTCTCGGGTTTATAACCGTTAACTTTGAAAATACACTCTCTAGCCTTTTAGGTGTTTTGGCTTCTTAGACTGTGTTTTGTTTCTACCTAGATGTGAATTTCATTTTGTGGTATAGGCTCTTCCAGGTGCCATTGGTTTTCATTCTCTTGTGTGGATAACAATGTGCTTTATAGTTTATAGAGTATCATACTGCATATGATTTCATCAGATGCTCAAAATGTCCCTGTGACATGAAGATGATGTGGTCAATACTTTCATGCTCAGCTCATAGTTGATAATGAGGGTCAAATAGTACATTTCAGAGTTAAGATTGTGAAGTAACTAACTGGACTTTTCATGCTTTTCAAAAGTCCCTAGATGTCTCTTTTTTCTCCTCAAACATTTTTTTTTTTTTTTAAGATTTTATTTATTTATTTGACAGAGAGATCACAAGTAGGCAGAGAGGCAGGCAGAGAGAGAGGAGGAAGCAGGCTCCCTGCTGAGCAGAGAGCCCAATGCGGGGCTCGATCCCAGGACCCTGAGATCATGACCTGAGCCGAAGGCAGAGGCTTTAACCCACTGAGCCACCCAGGCGCCCCCTCCTCAAACATTTTTAAGAGAATTTTTATTTGCTCTGCTTTAATTTTCAATATGGGAAGGTATTTTCTCAACTGCTTCATGTTGTTTTAGAATGAGGCTAAATAGTAATTGTTCATTTAAGTGCATGTCATCATTGTCCTTGCAGACGTTACTATCCAGAACAGTGAACTGATGAGTGGCAGCATGGACAAGGGAACGCTGGGGTCCGGATCTAAGAACAACATTTTCTACATTTTGCTGCGAGACTGGGGGCAGAACGAAGCGGCCGATGCGATGTCACGGCTTGCGAGGCTGGCTCCTGTCTACCTCTGTGAGTATCTTGCCATCCTCGTTTTATTGCTATACTTGCTGACGTATTAGGGGCTCTGTGCTGTTTCCTTCTTTTACCTTTGACTCCCCCCACCCCCCCTGCACACACCACACTCATACCTGTGCACCTGAAAGAAGACTTTCTACCAGCTAAATCATTTTTGCCTTCACTCCACAAAATGAGCTCAGTAGTGACCAGTTTGGTTCAGATTTTAATTTGCTCTTGAGTTCTTATCTCACATGTGCCATAGGTCTCTATTGCCCATCAGACAGGGTTGTCAGACCAAGGGCCCTACACGGGCTGCTTCTCAGGTGTCTGCACTCCGACCACAGCCCACTGGGCCCTCTTGACTCGTCTCTGCCAGGCCCTCATCTTTCCCTTCTCTCTTTGCCCTGGTCTGTTTCCTTTATTTGCTTGGGCTTTGAGCAGGCCCTAGGTCCAGATTTTTACATGCCCAAAAGTGTTTTTATTCAATTCCTTGATCATTCAAAACACTTGATCATTTCTCTGGATGGGTATAGAACTCTGGATTGAATTCTATCTTTCCTTGGAATTTTGAAGGTCCTGCTCTACTCTAGCCTTCAGAACTGCATTAAAATGGATTGCTGTTCTTATTTTCACATTGTTGTATCTGTCTTTTCATTCTGGAAATTTTGAGAGTCCTGTTCTTGGTGTTCTGAAAGTTCACAGTGGTAGACCCTTGATATGGATCTTTTTTCATTTATGGTGCTGGGCACTCTGTGAGCTCTCTTAATCTGCCACCATGTGTCTTTCAGTTATGGAAATTTTCTTGTGTTTTCTTTGGTTTGGTTTTTGTTACTACTATTGGTAATTTTCTCGCCTTAATTATCTTTGTTCTTTCTTTTTGTAGTTCTTAGTCATTGCATAAGTAGAACTTGTAGATGAGCTGTCTGATTTCCTTATCTTCCCTGTTGTCCATCTCCTCGTTTCTGGATTCCTTTTTTTTTTTTTTTTTTTTTTTTTTTTTTTTTTTTTTTTTTTTTTTTTTTTTTTTTTTTTTTTTTTTTTAAGATTTTATTTATTCATTTGAGACAGAGAGAGCAGGAGTAGGGGGAGAGGGAGTTGGGAGAAGCAAACTCCCCACTGAACTAGGAGCCCGACATGGGGCTCGATCCCTAGACCCTGACACCATGACCTGAGCCAAAGGCATCAGACACTTAACCATCTGAGCCACCCAGGCGGCCTTCCTTTTATCTTTTAAAATGAATTGTTCTATTGATTTTTTTTTTTTTAATTTAACTGTCATTTATTTAGCTTCCAACCATATTTTCCATTGTTCTCATTTGCAGGTAACTTTTTGCTTTTCAGGGTTTTGTGTTGTTTGTTTTTTTGTGTTTTGTTTTGTTTTGACTACCTGTTTTTGTTTGTTTGTTTTTAATTTATTTGTTTATTTACTTATTTTTGACAGACAGAGATCACAAATAGGCAGAGAGGCAGGCAGAGAGAGAGAGGAGGAAGCAGGCTTCCCGCAGAGCAGAGAGCCCGATGCAGGGCTTGATCCTGGGACTCTGAGATCATGACCTGAGCTGAAGGCAGAGGCTTAAGCCGCTGAGCCACCCAGGCACCCCTTAGCTACCTGTTCTTGATCTCTAGATACATCTTCTCTATCAGACACAGTATTTTTCATAGTTTCATTTGCCCCCTAATTTTCTTTTTCTTTTTTTTTTTTTAATTTAATTTGACAGGCAGAGATCACAGGTAGGCAGAGAGGAAGGGAAGCAGGCTCCCTGCTGAGCAGAGAGCCGATTCAGGGCTCTATCCCAGAACCCTGGGATAATGACCTGAGCCAAAGGCAGAGGCTTAACCCACTGAGCCACCCAGGTGCCCTGCCCCCTAATTTTCTTATCAGTTTCATTTTTCTGTGCCTTTGTTGTCTTCAGTCATTCATGTTGAAGACTTTCCTCAAACATCTGGTGGTCCCTGGCTATCCATTCATAATTTTATGAATAAGGCACCAAACACTGATTAGAAATGAAGTCTGTTAATTGATGGGCTTCTTTGTTCCTTGATTGAGCTGCAAGCCAACATTTTTATTGAGGAACTGCCAAATGTCCCTATCAGTAATGCTTTTCTCTAGGGAGGCTTGGTTTCTCCAGGAACATATCTTCCAATCTCAGTCTCCTCTCCCCACTGCCTTTGCCCCAGTGGTTGAGACCTGTTTGCCAGGATTCTGGGAGCCAGGCAGGAAAAGGGTCCAAGGGATCACAGCCATGAAATATACTTTCCCTCGTGCCCTGCTCCCTAGTCGTTCCCATCTTTTTGCACCTACTATCCCCCACTCCAGAATTCTCTAATTACATTAGCAAACTTCCATCTCCCACAGGAAAATACTGATTTTCCACCAGGTTTCCTAGCTTCCAACCCTTATATTATCTCCAGCATCTGCAGAAGCTGGTGCTATAGTTTCTGAGCCCTCCCAGTCTCGTGGGTCCTCATATCCACAGCCATTCTTAGGCATCCCTTCCCCACACTGCTAAGCCAGGTGCCTCTCATCCACCCATTTCTATGTATCTTAGGTTAAGTCATTGGTGGGGCATAGTTCCCTCAAGGATGGGGTTTTTCTGTGTTTTGGAATGATTTCTGAAGAAGGAAAGGGGGTGTGGGCAGAAAGTTCTCTAAGATGGTGTCTTAGAACCAGAAATCACATGGCTCACTTTCTATTGCTAGCTTTCTCTGGCTGCTTTTTAGTGTTTAATATTGGTCTCCTTTATATTGTAATTAGTTGGGGACAGGACTTGCCCCCCGCTGGGTTGTAAGGTCTCTGACAGGATTCAGTGAGTCTTGGTCATTTTTACGTAACTTGCGAGGGACTGCCGTGATACATTTTTATTTAATTGGATCACGACACCTTCTTTGAAGGTGTAAACTTGTTTCCATGTAGTAGGTTGACGACCATTCACGGCCCTCTCTTTCTGCTCCACCTGCCAACTGTTCTGCAGCCAACCGTGGATTCTCCATTGGGATTGGTGACGTCACACCTGGTCAGGGACTACTGAAGGCCAAGTATGAGTTGCTCAATGCTGGCTATAAAAAATGTGACGAGTACATCGAAGCCCTGAACACAGGCAAGCTGCAGCAGCAGCCCGGCTGCACCGCTGAGGAAACTCTGGAGGTGCGTCGGGCTCTTCAGCTGGGTTAGCCACGTGGTCTGCGTGGGCCTGTGCTGCGGACCCGAAGAGAAGGTAGCAGAGGGGAGGGGGACATCAGCGCAGTGTGGCTTTAGCCCCAGGTCAGCTCTCTGCTCTTTGGGTGTGTGCTCATCATTTAATGAGGAGAGACTCTCAACTAGATCCTTTATATCCCCTGTGGCTGTCTCGGTCCTCAGTGGGGCCATTGGCTCACTCTGACCACACGGAGCCACTCTTGCCCCAGCATCACACTTAGACCCTTGCTGTAACTGGTACTCCAGTGCTTTTGCCCTTTCTGTTTCTAGCATCTTTCCAGTAGAGACTGGCAACCATAGCTCTTTTTTTTTTTTTTTTTTTAAGATTTTATTTATTTATTTGTCTGAGAGAGAGCGAGCACAGGCAGACAAAGTGGCAGGCAGAGGCAGAAGCAGGCTCCCTGCTGAGCAAAGAGCCCGATGTGGGGGGACTCGATCCCAGGACGCTGGGATCATGACCTGAGCCGAAGGCAGCTGCTTAGCCAACTGAGCCACCCAGGCGTCCCAACCATAGCTCTTTAAATGAATGGTCTGATGGGACTCCTGGCTGGCTCAGTAGGTAGAGCACACAACTCCTGATTTCCGGGTTGTAGGTTTGAGCCCCATGTTGGGTGTAGAGATTACTTAAGCATTAAATCTTCAAAAAATAAAATAAAAACCAACAGATGTACTTCAAAAGAGACTTGGACACAGAAGAGGGAAAATTCATGTCTGAGAGTCACATGCCTATCTCCTGCCCCTGTCCCCTTTGAAACTAGGTTAGCTGAGAACTTGACCAGCAGGTGTCAGAATCAGAACGACCACCAGCCTCAGACAGCCGGTATCAGCAGTCATACTGCACCGGGATTTTGCCTGGCTCTCTTCTGCCTCTCCTATAGCCCCTGGCTAAGGGCCTTTAACTACCTAAGTGTGCGAGAACAGATAAACAGTAAGAAATTTTCTGATGGAAGGAATTTTTTTTTTTGAAGATTTTATTTATTTATTTGACAGAGATCACAAGTAGGCAGAGAGGCAGACAGAGAGAGAGAGAGGGAAGCAGGCTCCCCGCTGAGCAGAGAGCCTGATGTGGGACTCGATCACAGGACCCTGAGATCATGACCTGAGCCGAAGGCAGCGGCTTAACCCACTGAGCCACCCAGACGCCCTGATGGAGGGAATTTTTTGTGAACTAGGAAGAAAGAAGAGTTGTAGGCCCTATTCACCATTATCTCATTCTTAATCTCATTAAGTCCTGAGAGAGAGACACAGGTTTCTCACAGACTTGTAACATGGGCCTTCAGCAGCACTTGGTTTTCATGGAACCTGACTCCTCACTGATTCAGCACCCTAAACTGTGAGTTGATAAAGGACAGCCTGTGGAAGAGCTCAAAGACTAGAATATTCTTTTTTTTTTTTTTTCTTTTATAAACATATAATGTATTTTTATCCCCAGGGGTACATGTCTGTGAATCGCCAGGTTTACACACTTCACAGCCCTAACCATAGCACATACCCTCCCCAATGTCCATTACCCCATCCCCCTCTCGCGATCCCCTTCCCAAGACTAGAATATTCTTGTAGAGACTCCTTACCACACACTCTTAACTTGTGGGAATTCACATTTGTGCTGCAAAGTAAAAAACAAGAGGTAAATTTTATAACTAGTACAAGCCGTTCTCTTTCACTATATGCTACATGTTAGCTTATACTTCGTATATTTATTTAAGCGGATGTGGATGCATACGGTAACATACAGACATTGTACTATAGGGCACTCGCTATGCACAGGGCCATTCGCATTCTATCTTATGGGCCATTTAAAGGATTTAAAAAATAAGGATTTTTCAAGGTTTTGTTACTTATCAGTTTTACCTTAAACACTGATTTTAGAACCTTGTGGAAGATGTGGGTCTTTATAGATAAAGCATTTTGGTCTTCAAAGGCTCAGAAACCCTCCTTGGAAATATGACCTGTGGCTTAAATTTTTTCAAATTCCCTTAAATGTCAGATTGAATGTTGGTAGTCGGTAGAGCCCCCTCACACCTCTCTTCCCCCACCGCCAGGCTCTGATCCTGAAGGAGCTGTCTGTGATCCGAGACCATGCCGGCAGCGCCTGCCTCCGGGAACTGGACAAGAGCAATAGCCCACTCACCATGGCTTTGTGCGGCTCCAAAGGTGAGTGCATCTTGGGCTGCCACGGCCATCGTACTCTCTGTGTGGGCTGGCCAGGGTTGTGCTAGCAAATGTATGCATCACAACTTCAGACCTTCCGTTTATAAGGGGATGGCTTTTTATTTTTTTTTATTTTATTTTTTTTTAAGATTTTATTTATTTATTTGACAGAGAGGGAGAGATCACAAGTAGGCAGAGAGGCAGGCAAGAGAGAGAGAGGAGGAAGCAGGCTCCCTGCTGAGCAGAGAGCCTGATGCGGGGCTTGATCCCAGGACTCTGGGATCATGACCTGAACCGATGGCAGAGGCTTCCAGGCACCCCAAGGGGATAGCTTTTTAAATTACATGTACAGAAAGAGACTTAATTGTCTGCACTGCAGTAATATAACTCCTCTGGAGGAACTTGTATAATACGTGTTGATTTAAGAGCTCAAACATGCTTTAAGCAAACTTGATCTTATTAAAAAAAAAAAAAAAACCCTTTCTGAACTAATATACTTCGTGCAATAGCAAAACACTTAAATTTCATAGTTATTTAGGACCTGCGTTGGGTTTCATGGTACTGCACTCAGATTCAAAAACTCCATTCTTTCATTTCTTTAAATTTTTTTAGCAGAATAAAGTCCCAACTTTGCTTCCTTTCCCCTCAGTATTCTACTTCCTGCTCCTGGTACACATGCCCCCCACTTTCCCATTCCTGTGTCTTTCCTTCCCACTCTTCCACTTACTTTGGAATTCCTCTTCTCGTCCTTTTCATGTCCAAATCGTAGTGTCCTGCCACAGTTCAGCCCAGTTGCACCCTCACCTACAAGTCTTTCTTCCAGTCCCAAAGTGCTAACTCCCTGCTGAGCTCTGCCCACCCTCCTTCTGCTTTTGTTCTGTTACAGAGGGCTCTACCTTGTACCATTCTCATTCTGGCTCTTACTGTCCCTAGACTGGGAGCCTGCTTGTCATGGTCCTGTTTTATCCCACAGATCTGCTCATGCTTCAGTTAATGTGATTTTGGTAAACGAGTATTATATTCCTGACCTGTTTTCCCAGGTTCTTTCATTAACATATCACAGATGATTGCCTGTGTGGGACAGCAGGCCATCAGTGGCTCTCGAGTGCCAGATGGCTTTGAAAACAGGTCCTTGCCTCACTTTGAAAAGCACTCAAAGGTAAGTGTAGCGGCTCAGGCAGAACTTTGAAGGGTAACCGATGGCATAGGAGAGGAACGGAAGCACGTGCCACCAGCCAAGGAGCCCCTAGAGGATGGGTTGTGAGGCCAGAGCTGCTCAGGGGTCTACCCTCTTCATCCCCAACAGAGTCATGTAGGAGCCTTGTAAGACTCGCAGCTATAAAACTGGAAGATTGACACCCGCTCCTGTTTTCTCTCCAAGGAGGAGGATTTCAGGGTCCTATCGAGCTTACATTCAGTCTGTATGCTTATTTGGGGGGCACTGACATCAAAGTACAGTGATTTTAAAATAGTGATGATAGGAACCACACCAAAACAGCCGGTAAATTCCAGATCCTCCTCTTGAGTTCTCAAACTCAGTTTTTTGGTTTATTTATTTTTGAGAGAGAGTGAGCCCATGCTTGTGCATGTGAGCAGAGGGAAAGCGGCAGAAGGAGAAAGAGAATCTTAAGCAGGCTCTACCCCCAGCACAGAGTCTGACACAGGGCTCAATCTCACACCTGAGATCATGACCTGAACGGAGATCATGACCTGAGCCAAAATTAAGAGGCAGATACTAACTGACTGAGCCACCCAGGTGCCCCTCAAGCTCAGTTTTTAAATGACCTCTTGGTTTCATTGGCTTTGTGGTTTGAGCGCTGATATAAGCAGAGATAGACAAATCTGTGCTGGGCTTTTTCTGGAACTCAGGGGCAGAACAACTATTAAATCTAGTTGAGGAACTTAGAGTAGATTTGGTTACTCAGACTCTGTATTTGGAGTCAGCTCTTACTCCCATTAAACCGCAGATGCCCCAGCTGTTCCTGGCCCATGGGACTGCAGGGTTTCTGTCCAGCCCCTCTTGGGGAGACAGGACTGCTGTCCTAAGAATATATAGGTACTATCTGTATCCACACAGCCCCAGGAACATTTTAGGGTCTCTGCCCAAAATCAGAATTCACTAGAAGTTAGACAGCCAAGTGGTCATTGGAATGGTGCCTGCTGTGCATGTCAAGCTCAGAGTTCTAAGGGAGCCTGACGAGTTTGGAGAGGCTGGGGGCGTCCCAACTTCACTTGGTCCACTTGCCTGCCACTGTCACCAGCACCAGCCCTGGCTGGGACCTCACCCTTGCTTGCCTCTGGATAGTTTATGCCAAGTTATTCCTCCTTTAGGAAAGCACTTATAAAGTCTCCCCCTTCATAAGAGTGCACTGACTGGGTATTTATAGTCTAAAGGTGGGGCATTTTGTGATTTGAATGGGTTTTAAGGTTGTGGACCTTGAAGGTTTTTTGGTCTAATTCTTCTTCTCTTCCCCCCATCTCCACCCTACCCCCCACCGCCTCTCTTTAGCTCCCAGCTGCCAAAGGCTTTGTGGCTAATAGCTTTTATTCCGGTTTGACTCCAACTGAGTTTTTCTTCCACACAATGGCTGGCCGGGAAGGTCTCGTTGACACAGCCGTAAAGACCGCTGAAACAGGGTACATGCAGGTAATTCAAAGAAATGTAGGCCATTTGCGGGCCTGTAGGCCATTTGCGGGCCGAGCGGTACAGGGTTCTAAGGATTTTGACTGCTGAGTGTTTACATATTTTGTACATGAGCTGTAATTTATCGAGTCCTAGAATTAAAAAGGAAAACTTGAGAAATTCAGGTGCCATAGAAATAAATAGCCTAACAAGGTAATGTGTTCCCTTCATCCGTGTACCTCGAGGGGACCAGATCAGGCCAGAACCACACACACCAAAGCTCTGCAGAGAACATACTAGAAGTGCATCCGGGGACACAGCACTGAGCCGCACTGGGCCTCTGTGTCCTAATACATGAAGATGGGGATGATAGTACCTCCTGATCACTGAGAGGACTCTGCTTCTCACATGGCAACTATTTGTGTAACCCGTTATTAGGATAATTTTAACTGATACCGAGAACTTACTCCAGTGCCGGTAGAGGCCTTGGCCACTTGGAGGGATGGCTCTTTCTCCATTGTTTGCACAGTTCCTGGATAATAGGCTTAGGGGGGCAGAATGAAACTAGAGGGTTTCGCAATGCCTGCGCTTCTCCAGTCGCGGTAAAAAAAATACCCTGGATGACAGAGGAGAGAGAACACATCCCGACTTTGTTCTTCCACAAGACCACAAGCAGAGGATTTCTTTTCATTCTCTAATTATCATTTTCTATTCTGTGTTTGCTTTTACATTTTTCAATATTTTTGTTTCCTCATAACACCAGATGAAGTTAAATCTCCCAGTTGTGGGCCATGCCCTCACTGTGGCTTTGTGTCCCCTCTCTCCCCGCTGTGGACCCCAGTTGGAGAAGCACAGCCCTTTGCAGGCTGGGAGAGCAGGACTGATAAAGCATGTGGCTGAGGGAACCAGAGCAAAAAGGCTGAGGGTGGGATCAGACTCGAGTCAGTAGGCAGCTGTGCCCATACGCTCTCCTGCACGTGCATATCCTCATCGATCTACTTCCCTCCTCATTATCTTTGGGTGGGAAATTGCCCTTCAGTTTTGGAGTGTGCTGCTTTTGTCAGAAACCCAACAGACTGTGAAATGCTTTTCACCACTCTTGCCACAGTGTCTTTTGACTTTATTTTCTGACTTTACCTTTTTGAAATAGAAAGTATGACTTTCACAGAGCACTGTGTTAACCTAGAACAAATTTATTCTGGCATGAGGGATTATTGTTTTGAAGTTGCCTGGAGGAAGATTTCGCTCTCTTTAATTCACTGAGCCACCATCCCTTTGCTAGCTGGAGTGCTCCCCTGGTGGAAGGTTCTCCCTAAGCAGATTTGAGAAATGGCTGCTGCCTGCTGGTCCAGACACAATGCTGTCCCTGTCTCTCTTCTTCCCCCTGTGTCCCAGAAGAGGGCCTGCACCTGATCCTCTGTAATTTATATTAAAGTTCACAGGGGTCCTGGATTAAGTTGTGTTTAGAAATGCAAAGCTGTTGCATTAATTTATACTTTAGGGAGAAAGAGAGGGAAGGCAAAACAGCCTAGGAAAACAGCTAATGTTTGCAGAGTCCTTTGGGGGTGGTGGGGCTTAAATTGCATGTACTCAAAAGTACACTATGGTACGTGAGGTTGGAGCATATTCTAAATCCCCCTGCACAGGCTGTCAGGCCACTTTGAGCTTGTTGTTCTGAGTGTCAGGGGATACTTTTTTTTAAATTTTTCTTTTTTTTTTTCTTTTTTTTTCTTTCTTTTTTTTTTTTTTAAGATCTTATTTATTATTTTTTAAGATCTTATTTATTTATTTATTTATTTTTATTTTATTTATTATTTTTAAGATCTTATTTATTTATTTGACAGATCACAAGTAGGCAGGCAGAGAGAGGGGGAAGCAGGCTCCCCCCTGAACAGAGAGCCCGATGCAGGGCTCGATCCCAGGACCCTGAGATCATGACTTGAGCCAAAGGCAGAGGCTTAACCCACTGAGCCACCCAGGCGCCCCTAAAAGATTTCTGATAAAATGTTTTAACTGGCGCCTGGGTGGCTCAGTGGGTTAAAGCCTCTGCTTTCGGCTCAGGTCATGATCCCAGGGTCCTGGGATCGAGCCCCACATCGGGCTCTCTGCTCCACGGAGGACCTGCTTCCTCCTCTCTCTCTCCTTGCCTGCCTCTCTTGCCTAGTTGTAATCTCTGTCTGTCAAATAAATAAATAAAATCTTAAAAAAAAAATGTTTTAACTGATGAAAGTACTAGTAACCTTGAAACTTAGTGTGCAGATCCCATCCTCTATACATGTGACTGGTCTTTTGAAAGCCGCTGAGGGTTTATTTCCTCTTTCTTTTCCTTCAGAGAAGGCTTGTCAAGTCCCTTGAAGATCTTTGCTCACAGTATGATCTGACTGTCCGAAGCTCTACGGGTGACATTATCCAGTTCATTTACGGGGGAGATGGCTTGGATCCTGCAGCTATGGAGGGAAAAGATGAACCGTTAGAGTTTAAAAGAGTTCTGGACAACATCAAAGTAAGATTTAGCATTATATCTGGGGTTAGAATGTTTCTGAGGATGTGTTCTTAGAATGCAGGTGTCCTCTGGAGTTTCACACACAGTTAATGCCTCAGTTATTTCTACCCAGCTATCGGGTTAGTATTTTTCTTCTTGTGTGCTCTGCTTAATTTTCCCAAATATTAAGGGAAAATATTTTTTCAGTTTCAAAGCCTAGCACTGGTAGTGATTGAATGCACAGAAGAGGGCTTTGGGTTTCTCTCTGTCTAGTGCAGCATGTCACACTCCAGTGTTAAAAGTCGTGGGTGTTGAGAAGAAAGTTTACTTTAAATTTTTACTAAAACATATTTTAACTGGGGGTATAATTTAGAACAACCTTTTCAGAAGGTAGTTTGACAATAGTGATCTGAATTCAAATGTGGGTGTCTTTTTTTTTTTTAAGATTTTATTTATTTATTTGACAAAGAGAGAGAGATCACAAGTACACAGAGAGGCAGGCAGAGAGAGGAGGAAGCAGGCTCCCCATCGAGCAGAGAGCCCGGCGTGGGGCTCGATCCCAGGACCCCAAGATCATGACCTGAGCCGAAGGCAGAGGCTTAACCCACTGAGCCACCCAGGCGCCCCTAAATGTGGGTGTCTTTTGACCCGGTAGTTCCACTCATAGAAATTTGCCTTACAGAAATGTTCTAAATGTGCCAAGAGTATTTTTCCAGCATCATTTATAGTAAAGGCAACCATCAGTAAAGATCAGATACGTAGTGATTTGCCCATATATTAGGGTAATATGCAGCCATTAAAACTTTGGGGAAATCCCACAAGCTTATGAATGGGATTTTTCACTTCTGAAGTGTTTGGGTTTTTTAAAAACAACAATATATATTTTTAATACAAATCTGGGATGGGGTGAAGATACGTTTTGAAAGAAAAAAAAAAATCAGGTTGGTAAAAGTTTGCTCTGAGAATAGTCATTTTGTCTCTTACAAATTCTTTCACTTAATACTGCCCCCCACCCTTGGTTGCCCCCATACACATCACACTATCTCCTTTCGATACTCGAGGCAGTCTTCCCGTGTCAGAGTGAGCCTGCGCTAAGTAAAAATGAACTGGTCCTGACCACTGAATCAATCATGAAGAAGACTGAGTTCCTCTGCTGCCAGGACAGCTTTCTGCAGGTGAGTTCTGCTCCCGGGGGGTGGCAGGCGGGGAGCAGCTTGGCCATCACCAAGAGATGGTTGGCACAGGTTGGGGAGGAGGACACTAAGAGTATTTCTTTGTTAAAAATTTCAGGATTGGGGGACGCCTGGGTGGCTCAGTCGGTTAAGTGGCTGCCTTCGGCTCGGGTCATGGTCCCAGCGTCCTGGGATCGAGTCCCACATCGGGCTCCTTGCTTGGCAGGGAGCCTGCTTCTCCCTCTGCCTCTGCCTGCCACTCTGTCTGCCTGTGCTCGCTCTCTCTCTCTGACAAATGAATAAATTAAAAAAATTTTCAGGATTGGGATGCCTGCATGACTCAATCAATTAACCGTCTGCCTTTGTCTCAGGTCATGGTCCCAGGGTCCTGGGATTGAGCCCCACATCAGGCACTCTGCTCAGCAGGAAGCCTGCTTCTCCCTCTCCCTCTGCCTGCTGCTCTGCCTACTTGTGCTCTCTCTCTGTCAAATAAATATTTTATTTAAAAAAAAAAATTCAGGATTGGCCCAGGCAAAATTTCACCAGCCAACATATAAAGAATTTATGTCATGACCTTAGTGTATGTCTCTCACCTGACTGTCTCCCTGCTAGAAAAATGATTTTAGAGAACTGATTTTTTTTTTAACCGTGTCCCTATCAACACTTTTATCTACTTCCCCATCTTGAGGGACCAGCTCTTTCCACAGTAGTTGTGAATCCCTAGTGATTTTTTTCCTAATGGTGTGTTTACTTTTTCTTTTTCAAGGATTTCATTTGTGGGGCGCCTGGGTGGCTCAGTGGGTTAAAGCCTCTGCCTTCAGCTCAGGTCTTGATCCCGGGGTCCTGGGATCAAGCCCCACATCGGGCTCTCTGCTCAGCAGGGAGCCTGCTTCCCTTCCTCTCTCTCTGCCTGCCTCTCTGCCTACTTGTGATCTCTGTCTGTCAAATAAATAAATAAATAAAGTTTAAAAAAAAAAAAAGATTTAATTTGTAAGTAATCTCCACACCAACGCAGGGCTGGAACCCAGAGTCACCTGCCCTACCCACTGAGCCTACCAAGCGCCCCTAGTGGTGATGTTTTAAATTGCTCTTCCTGTTACCATAGTGTGGATCCGAAGTTTATTGAGTTAGCCAGCCTCCTTCTTCCAGGGAGCTGTTACCATGATAGCCTCTTAACATTTTTTTGTTTGTTTGTTTAAAGATTATTTATTTATTTATTTATTTGACACAGAGAGATCACAAGTAGGCAGAAAGAGAGGAGGGAAGCTGGCCCCCTGCTGAGCAGAGAGCCTGATGCGGGGCTCGATCTCAGGACCCTGAGATCATGACCTGGGCCGAAGGCAGAGGCTTAACCCACTGAGCCACCCAGACGCCCCTCTCTTAAAGTTTTTTAGTTTGTTGGTTTTTTGTTTTTTTAATTTCACTGACCTGCTCAGGCAGCTCCTTCCTGTTTACAATCATGGTTACAATCAAAAGCAAAGGGATACAAAAGCCAGTAAATGGTTACCTTTGTGTACCGACTGGTGACTCAAATGCAACACAGGATTGTCTGGAATCTATCCCTTTCAATATATCAGAAGTGATAGCAGTAAAGCGAAACTTAAATGTTTTAGTTAAGGAAGCTCTTGACTCTTTTTATATGTTAAGGTGGGAAGGGGGAAAAAAAGACTCTTCCAGATTTTAATAAGTTTAAAATCCAGAGTATGGCTGGGCTGAGTGCCTTTTGTTTTGTCTTACCTTTTTTTTTTTTTTAAAGATTTTATTTATTTATTTGACACACACAGAAAGATCACAAGTAGGCAGAGACAGGCAGGGGTTTGGGGGGCAGGGAAGCAGGCTCCTGCTGAGCAGAGCCTGACGTGGGGCTCAATCCCAGGACCCTAAGATCATGACCTGAGCTGAAGGCAGAGGCTTAACCCACTGAGCCACCCAGGCACCCTTACTCTTCTTTTTTAACACATTAGAATTTTGATTTTGTTTTTATATATGGTTATATTCACTTACTTACTTTTTTGTTTATCCTCAAAGACCTTAACTGAGACAGGCTATGAGAAATATAACGAGGTACTGCACTGAGCATGCTGGGAATGCTGAGCATTAGGGGTGAAGTCTGCAGCAGTGCGGCTGTCGGCCAGCCCCAGACTCGACAGGCTTCCGCCCCACTTCCGGCACATGTGGCTTCCCTGTTCATCACTCTGGCTCCCTTCTTGCCTTTGACAGGGTTTAACGAGTGCCCGCCCCCAGACCCACAGTGTGTGCTTCCTCAGTGAGCGCTCCTTCTAGCCCTCAATACGTGTCACACGCCTCAAAGATGACTTCATGTGTCTATACCCTCTAGGGGCTCACCACCTAATGAGCTCAGGTCCAAAATTACAGGCCAGAACAGATGTGTCTGAGCCCCTCATGTGTTCTCCAGCCCCAGTCTGTGCCAGAGCTGAGGCCTGCCAGAGGCCGCTGCCTGTGCTCGCAGATATGCTGTGGAGTGAGTGTGAGAACGTAACTGCTAGTTAACCGTGTGATTAATTGCCTGCCATTTGCCATGTTGTGAGTCCCTTTTAGTATGCATGGGTTGATTCAGCTGAACTCTTAGTAGCTCAGCTGAACTCTTAGTAGCTTATTTCAGTTTTCATTTCTACAAAGTGAGTTTTTTTTGTTTTTGTTTTTTTTAAACCTAACTTTGAGAAAATCCGCCTTAACTTTTATGTAAGGAGAATCGTTCCTTTCAGCAAAGCCACTGGAAACATGTCCATTTGGGTGGTAGCTGAAAGACCTCCTTTCCAGTTCCCCTAAGCTGAGGAATGGTTTTAGGTGCGTGTTCTTTTACTCGTGTGTGCAGAGCTCCTCAGATGAAAATGCCCTGGGTCTGCTCAGCCTTCGGCTCCCACTATGGTTTCGCTGAGCCAGCAGTGGGGCAGCCTTGACCAGCTGCCAATCAGCAGCTTGCCCTAAAGAACACAGCCACAGCTAGATGCGTAGGCTGGGGGAGGAAATCACCAATGTCAGAGACATTGCTGCACTGAATGACACAGAGGGAAGATGAGGCAGCAGCAGCTAAGAGTGCCTGTGTCGAGCAGAGCCGTACAGGAATGATTGGCCCACTGCCCCCTGTAGTCTAGGTCCCCCCTCTGGTTTGCAGTCACTGACTGCCTGGAAGTGTGGTCTCCATCTCACAATCAGTAAGTAAACCCGGAAAGCTTTTTTTTAAGGAGAGTTTCTTGAAAACTTTTAAGATCTTGTAAATTAATAAAAGTCTTTTCCTGTGTGGAATGACAGTGGAAAGGCACAGTACCCCTCGCATATTCCACACTTTCTCAAGGAGAAGGAAGAGAGTTGGCCCACAAGCGCAGTCATCACAAGAAAGCTATGTTCATGAGCAAGGGATAGAATATGATGGACCTCAAGCAGCCCTTTGGTTAGCTGAGCTCCAAGGAAACAAATCGCCAGTGGGCAAGGATGACATTGCAGAACTCCTGCCCCAAGAGCAGATTTCAGAGAAAGCATCTGTCTTCAGGGAGAGGCCTACCACCTTGGCCACTAAGTCTGTGACCTCCCTGAGCCCATCAGTGCCCTCTGCTCTAGAGTGATGGGGTTGATGTAATGCCACCTCACAGGGAGGGCTCACCCTGCCAGGCAGCAGCTGGCTGGGAACGGCCCATCAGCCTTGGACCATTTAATAAAAGTATAATAAAAGTTAAGGCTACTTAAAATACAAACATTAAGAATTAGGGTTTTTGCTTTCAGGAAACATAGTAACTAGGATTTGCTAGGTGGTCTATGGGAGGCTAAGGAGACTTATTATT
The DNA here is from genome assembly GCA_004024625.1 of Mellivora capensis. Taxonomy (NCBI): domain Eukaryota; kingdom Metazoa; phylum Chordata; class Mammalia; order Carnivora; family Mustelidae; genus Mellivora; species Mellivora capensis. The sequence goes on along the minus strand of PISX010012325.1, from coordinate 15,975 downwards.
GCAAGGTTAAAGTAGAACTGGGTTCTGGTAAGTTTTAAGCTTTATGTGAATACCCATAGGGTTTTATTTTTCCAAGAGTAGGCTGGTGGTTCCATCTGCTTTAAAATATTTATTTCACACAAAACAGGTATTTTCAGCTATGTGATATAGATGGAGTAGACTTTGGGTAGGGGGTTATGTTGGTCTTCTCCTTGTGGTCCCTCAGCCTGCCTTGGAATCAAGAAATAGGACTTCCTAAAGCCTTGCAACCATGATGGTATTCCCTCCACCCTTGGACTGCCTGCGTGTTTGGATCTGCCCTCAGCCAGCCACACAGAGCAGCTGGGTACCTGCACTGACATTCAAGAGTGACAGTTCAGCTCACTGCCGCTGTTATTTGTCCAAACTCAATGAGGGAAAATACATTTCCAGGGGAGCTACTGAGGCGAAATGCACTCTAGCCACTCTTTCCCATATTCTCAAAAAACACCCCTGGATCAAACTAGAGTGGCTGATGGCCAGCCCCCAGGCCTATGTCACAGCGGCTTCTGGAAGATTGCTGTCACTGCATGGCGTGTGCCATCCACTCACCTGGGAAGTACTCTTAGAGTCGGTCCCACAGTGCTTGACGCATGAGGCCCCGGGAGCAAGGCTTTGATGGGCATAGCTCTCTATAGCCCATCACCTCCTCGGTAAGTCCTCCTTGAGTGCTGGCTGATCCTGGTTCTAGATCCTGGCTCCAGGGGTGACTGGAGAGCTGGTCTGTGTCAGAGATACACCACAAATTATAAAACAATTAAGTTTTACCCCCTTGAGTGATTACGAGAAAATGTAAGTCTATGCCTCTAGCCCTGCCCTGTGCTTCCTCCACGTGATGTCCTTGTCACTTTCCTTGCTCCATATAGTCCCCATCTGGGGCCTAGAGTGCTACTCTGCAATGCAGAGGGGACCACAGACACCCTGATGTTTCATTCCCAGCCCGGTGTCCCGAAATCCTTACCAAGTCCTGATTGTTGGGAAGGGCAAGTAAGACTGGGGGTGGGGGTGATGCAGAGGCGAGGGTCAGAGAAAGAAAGAGAAGCAGGGATTCGGGAGTGTCTTCTTTGAAATGAAGGCAAGCCGAAACCATGTGTTTGAAATGTGTATGGCATCTACAAGGCTATGCCTTAGCTGGTGCTTCAGTTGACAATAACTTCAGAAGAAAGCCTCAAAAATAAGCCTGTTTAAAAACAGCGAGTTTATACGTTCTAGCCATTCTAAGCTGGGAGGATGCAGGCGATAGGTATGCCCGGAGAGCAGAGGAAAAGGTGGCTGCGTCAGCCTCTCCTGCCGTGGCTCCCACTGGCTGTGCAGGCGGCTGCATGGAAAGGGCAGAGAGGGTGTCATGAACCATCGTGAGGCTGGTGGGCTCATCATACTGCCGAAGTTTGTAAAACAAACTGCCATCCAAATCCCTGCAAATGCACAACTGATGTTTGCTGTGTAATCTTTCAGGAAATAAAAAATTTCATCAAGGGCATTTCTGAGAAGATCAAGAAGACCAGAGATAAATATGGCATCAACGACAATGGCACCACAGAGGTAGCGCTCGGCTTCCCCAACGGGCTCTGGTGCCCTCATGGGCTCGGGTCCCGCAGCCTGACCCTCACTTGGTTTCTGTCCCTCCAGCCCCGTGTGTTGTACCAGTTGGACCGGATCACTCCCACCCAAATCGAAAAGTTCCTGGAGACCTGTAGGGATAAGTACATGAGGTACAGATGCTAATTTGCCTAGACTGTGGGGCCGGTGGATGGGGCTCCTGTCCTTCCTGTTGCCCACTGCATTTCCAGTGCCAGCATTTGAGCAGGCCATCACCTCTTCTTAGGGGCTCCAGTGGGGAGGCAGGCTGGATGTTCCAAGATGTGGAAATAATTGCAAAGGCATTTCTGAGTGTCTTTACCCCATGGAGTCACTCCCAGTATGCTTTGTGGGTGCCGGCTACACTGTCTACCGTTGGCACCGTTTGTTAGCAGAGCTCTTGGATCTTCTCCAGGCCATCGATGTTTGGGCCTAGTCACTGCAAACGGATCACAAGTAGCCACACAGTGTTCACTTCCATTATCAGGCCCCTCGGACTGTGGCACCCCCACTCAACCCCTCTATCTAACACCTCTGGCTGATCTATGCCAGGTTCTTCCCGTCAAAGCACAGCCTGGCTCATAGCATACTCCCTCCTGACCCGGACGACACCTGCATTTTTTTCTGTTGAAAAGAAATAATCAGAAGCCTCTTCCCAACAGTTTTGCTGGACTCTTCTTCCATACCCTTACCTTCTAGGGCGCAGATGGAGCCAGGTTCTGCGGTGGGTGCGCTGTGTGCCCAGAGCATTGGCGAGCCAGGCACCCAGATGACCCTGAAGACTTTCCACTTTGCGGGCGTGGCCTCCATGAACATCACCCTGGGTGTGCCCCGGATCAAAGAGATCATCAATGCTTCCAAGGCTATCAGGTGCTTCCCTCCACCTCCCTTCTGTTCTCATGCTGCCTGTCGTGTGCTTCTCTACACCCGGTACTCTAGTGGGCGGTATTGTCAGCTCTGGAGGCATGCTTGCCTTCATCAGATCTGGATGGTTTATAAACCCAATTGAGAAAAAGATAAGTGGAAACTGGGTATAGTCACAAGTGAGGCAGTCGTTCTTTGTGGCCACAAGTCCCATGAAAGAAAGAAATATAAAAAAAAAGTGACTGGAAAGACTGTATCAATATGTCTGTGTCAATTTAAATTTCAGATGTTATTCCCAGCCTAAGCTTGACTGGTGAGTCTGTCACTTGAGCTGTGGCCACAGTCTGTGACTCCCTAGTGATTTCATGGTAGGATTTATAGGTCATCTGAGACCAGAAAAGATAGAACTTTGTTACAGTGCATTCTGTGGCCTCACGATGATTCACCTGTGATCTGAATCCTCCAGAGTGACGACAGATAGCATCCAATGAGGGAACACGGCACTGCGTTCGAGAGCAGCCACACAGGGTATCCAGGGTGGCAGGAGCTCTACTGCCACTCCAAATGTTCTGGTCTCCCAGAAGTGCATTGCCAGGGGACACCAGCCAGGACAGGGAGGGCAGAAGCTGGGAGCGAGTGATTGGCAGGTGTCAACCTGGAGAGGGGGTGATGCAGTTGGGACGGAGGGGTGGCGGAAGCTCTGATACACGAGCGTTAAGTATCAGTACAGAATTGAAATAACTACCTGCTAGACCAGAGAGGAAGAGGTAGGTTCACTTGGTCAGGAAGAATGTTCCAAAAATCATCTCATTCACTGATGGAGTCGGTGGCACGTGAGTTCTAAACAGAGAAAGTCTGGATGAGAATGTGAAGCCTCCAGTGAGTGCTTCAGAAATTGCAGCTGGTTTTGGCACTAGGATTCCTATAGTGCCTCGGCCTCCCCGTGGGCTCCTTCCTGAGCTGTAACCGCTGCCCCTGCCTTCTCTCAGTACCCCGATCATCACGGCACAGCTGGATAAGGACGACGACGCAGACTACGCTCGCCTCGTGAAGGGCAGAATCGAGAAAACCCTCTTGGGAGAGGTAAGAAATCCGTCTTGGTGACAAGAGCACTTGGAGCAGCAGTGTGGCAAACACACACATGTAAACTCCGGTTGTGGTGGGCCTTCTAATCAGTGGGGCCATGCTGTCCTGGGTCCCTCAAAATGAGCAGCCTGTGCTCTTTCAAAGGGGGAGAGTGACTGTAATGTTCTAATCTTCTGACACGACAGATTTCAGAGTATATTGAAGAAGTGTTTCTTCCAGATGATTGCTTTATCCTCGTCAAGCTCTCCCTGGAACGGATCAGACTTCTGAGACTAGAAGTGAGTCACATCATTAAATGTGGGTAGGAGGTCATCCTCTGTGAGTCCCAGGATGGGCGTTGATCGCCGAGCAGGAGCTAAGCCAGGCATGAGAAGCATCGAGGAGGCGAGGCTTTGTTGGGTTTCTGTTCTGTAAGGGTCTATCGTACCTTCCCATTCTCTCTCTCTGAACCTGACCCTGACACACACATTCCCACCTAAAGATACACAGGAATTTTGTGAAGCCACAATAGCCATTTGCTGTGACACAGTATTAGAGGGTCTGGCAGGAATATAGGGCCACCTGTATCTTACTCATGTATGGGCCCCAGCATGGCACCTGGCTGGCTCTGCCAATGTTTTTGGCTGGATGGACTAGTCTGGCTTAGTATTACTGGTGTTCATGGTCAGGTAAAGATCGCGAGATTGTCAGCCTTTCTCACAGAGCAGCTGAGGCAGGGGTGCAAACTGAGTAACTTTCTGGCACTTTCCTCTTCCTCTCAGGGAGTTAGCACCCATCCTGGCCACATTGTGTCTCAGCCCATTCTCTCAAGTATCAAGTTCATGTTGTCCAGAGACTGTGATTCCAGAATTGAGCAGTCAGGTCTCCAGGCTGGGGACTTCTCTGGCCTACCTCTGGCCACGTGCCTTGTGACTCTTGAACCAGGGCTGAGTTGCATCCAAGCATGTGACCCGTGAACAGTCGTGGTGAGGTCAGGTGAAGGGAAGGTTTCACTAACACAAATTGTCCTGCTCTCCAGCCCCCTGCCTCCTGGAACCACCTCAGAGCCTGTGTGTGTTGCTGTGAATGCAACATGCATTTTCAGTGGGGGGCGAAAGTTGGTTTAGGGTGAGGGGAGGTTGTGAAGAAAGTCTCCTCTGTTTATAAGTAAAGTAGACGTACTTACGCAGTACATAAGCAAATATACAATATGTCACATGTTAGGATTTTATGGTGAGGAATAAGAGTAAGGGAAAAAATGAGGCTTGTCAGGGGGCAGTGATGGAAAAAGGCCAAGAAACACTGGAATCAAAGCCTCCAGTCCTGTCAGTAATATCCTGGGTGGGTGGCCCGTGTCTGGTCACCTTGCAGGTGAACGCTGAGACCGTGCGCTATTCCATCTGCATGTCCAAGCTCCGCGTGAAGCCTGGCGATGTGGCTGTTCATGGCGAGGCTGTGGTGTGTGTTACCCCCAGAGAGAACAGCAAGAGCTCCATGTACTATGTGCTGCAGTTCCTGAAAGAGGATCTCCCCAAGGTGAGACAGAAGTTCCTTCTTGGAGGCCCCACCCAGCCTAATGCCTGGACAGTTGTAGATGGAGAGACTGTTTACTTGTGGCCCAAATACCTGGGTGTCGGGAAACCTGAGGACTGTGTCACTGCAGACTGAAAGGGGTGCCCATTTCTTCTTTCTTGCCACATCCCCCTGTAATCAGGTTTTTCCCATCTTTGCCCAGCCACACAAACTCTACCGTTAGATTCCTGGGTGTTCTGTGGTAAAACTGATGTAGATTGAGGCACGGCCACCTGAACTTGTGCTTTCTCCCTAAGCCCTAACAGCACACGGGCACTTTTAGGTTTGTTATGTTCCCGATAAACCCCACTGAGAAACAGGGCTGGTCAAGGTAACAACCCAGGCATAACGTTCCCATTTCTCACAGCCATGTGATTTCAGAGGCTACCAGGATGGGGGGAGGGGGGCGGCCGTGGGCCCCGCTGGGCCTTGAGCCTTCTGTGTCTCTGAGTCCAGGTGGTGGTGCAGGGCATCCCAGAGGTTTCCAGAGCTGTCATCCACATCGACGAGCAGAGCGGAAAGGAGAAGTACAAGCTCCTGGTGGAGGGTGATAACCTGCGGGCAGTCATGGCCACCCACGGTGTGAAGGGCACCCGCACCACCTCCAATAACACCTATGAGGTACCATTCATGCCCCGAGTCACCTCAGCGTTATCCCAGCACACTGGTGTGACAAATGCTAGCTACTGTTTTCTCTGGGTCTGCACGAAAGATTGCCCAGCAGCCTGTTTCTGGCAGAGGGCCTGGAGTGTGCCGGGAAGCCGCTGAGCAGAGGAAGATGTGGGGAGGACTTGGGCCGGCGTGTCAAAAGAGGTTGCTTGCACTCAGCCTGGCTCTCTATAGGTGGAGAAAACGCTGGGCATCGAAGCTGCCCGGACAACGATCATCAACGAAATCCAGTACACAATGGTCAACCACGGCATGAGCATCGACAGGAGGCATGTGATGCTGCTCTCCGACCTGATGACCTATAAGGTTCGTGGGTGGGTGTGGCACGCCAGCCGACTCGCAGCTGCCTGGAGAACACACGGCTGTGATGACCGCCACAGAAAGAAAACAGGATGTCCTCATTGCTCAAAGACCAAAGCATGGGGTTGGGCTGGGTGTTCTGGTGAAACTCTGGTATGAAATTTGCAGCCTTGTGACAGGAGGTGGGGCATTACTGTTTTTGTCCTTATTAGAAATGTTATCCTAGAGCAAAACCAGCCATTGCCAAATGGGATTTCCATGGCAAACCAAGGTGTTTATTTCCTATTGAACCCATTCCTCACATTTCTGTAGCTATTTCCAGGTAAAGGATAAGTTACCATGATCTGAAGGGGAGGCTAGGTGGGAAATGAGGTTGGTCATTTTCTTTCTCTTTTTCTACAAAACGTATCCATTCCCCATAGTAGTACACATGCCCCATAGCAGTGCCATAAAGTTTTCATGGTGCCTGCCCATAGGAACCTGTCCCTGATGACAGAGTAGATAGAGAAATAACCTGTTTCCTCCTCCCTGTAGTAAAGGCTGTCGATTTTAAGTCTTGCCTCCTGGTCTTATTCTCTCTATACATATTGTGTTACGTACTTGCAGTGAATAGTGGGCTTGTGGGTTTTATCCTATTTCATGTAACTTTTTGCCTATCTTCCATGTCACGTAGTTTTTATGAATATACTTTTTTTTTTTTTTTAAGATTTTATCTGTTTATTTGACAGAGAGGGAGATCACAAGTAGACAGAGAGGCAGGCAGAGAGAGAGAGAGGAGGAAGCAGGCTCCCCGCTGAGCAGAGAGCCCGACGTGGGGCTCGATCCCAGGACCCTGAGATCATGACCCGAGCTGAAGGCAGAGGCTCAACCCACTGAGCCACCCAGGCGCCCCTGAATATACTTTTTTTTTTTTTTAAGATTTTATTTATTTTTTTGACAGAGAGAGACATAGAGAGAGAGGGAACAGAAGTAGGGTGAGTGGGAGATGGAGAAGCAGGCTTCCCGCTGAGCAAGGAGCCCAATGCGGTGCTCAGTCCCAGGACCCTGGGATCATGACCTGAGCTAAAGGCAGACACTTAACAACTGAGCCACCCAAGTGCCCCATAAATATACTTTTTTTTTTTTTAAGATTTTATTTATTGATTTGACAGACAGAGATCACAGGTAGGCAGAGAGGCAGGCAAAGAGAGGAGGAAGCAGGCTCCCCGCCGAGCAGAGAGCCCGATGTGGGGCTCGATCCCAGGACCCTGGGATCATGACCTGAGCCGAAGGCAGGAGCTTTAACCCACTGAGCCACCCAGGCGCCCCTAAATATACTTTTTTAACGATGGTGCAGCGTTTGCTTGAACGAAAGCACTTAAATTTACTTAACTCTTTCCTTACTGTGAGGCTTTTAAATTATTTGAATTTGGAATTCTTTGAGCCATAATAAACATCTTCAGAAGTACTCTCTTTTTTAAAAGTTGGGTTTTTAATTCTAGCTCTCAGTTCATGACTCTTTGTTCCAACAGCATGTGGTTGGGAGTGTAAGGATCCCTGTCATCAGTGACTGGTAGCCCTCAGGGGGATGCCGGTGGGACAGATTACAGTGAGGGTCCTGTCCTGACCCGAGACTGACTTGAACAGCTGCTTCGCCGATTTGGGCTGACTCTGTTGAGGGGAGGCAGAGGGCGTGGTTTGCTGTGGCCTTTTGTAAGTGGTGTGAGTACCACCCTGACTCCTCCTCCTCCAATGCAGGGTGAAGTCCTGGGCATTACGAGGTTTGGCCTGGCCAAGATGAAAGAAAGTGTGCTGATGCTGGCCTCCTTTGAGAAGACAGCTGACCATCTCTTCGATGCTGCCTACTTCGGGCAGAAGGACTCCGTGTGTGGTAGGTTTGGTGTTTCTAAGACTTTCATCAGAGGGCCTTTGTGGTTTATAGCTGAGACTGTGGCTGAGGATTCCCAGGAGGTGAGGAAACCCTGAGTAGGCAGAGCGTTTATTTTTTAGGCGTAAAGTCACAGATCACGGAATTGGAAATGATATCTTTTATCTCCACATCCTGGCTGTGGCTCCCTGTATCCCCCCTCATCTGCTAGAAGGCTTCTCTGTCAGTACAGACAGCTTTTTGGGGCAAAGAAGAAAAGATCAACCCTGGGCACCAATGAGTGTTCTAGACCTTAGAGATGCGGTGGGCCAGTATGATCCTGCCCATCGTGTATGATGCCAGGGCTGACAGGAGGGAACAGCGTCTAGTGGCCCTGCTGTCATGACCCCTGGGGAAGGAGAGCTGCCAGGCCCAGCACCTTGCATGCACTGAGCACGGCACGTCTATAAGGGACAGGTATTAAACCTTTGCACAAGTCGCACAGGGAACTAGCTTACTGGCTGACCAGTCTCGCCCTGCACCGGCCGCCTCCCCACAGTACCTAGCGCATCTCTAACGGCGGCCTGGGAGAAAAGGGCCTTGGCAGAGCTGTCACCATCGTACCTGCTGCCCGGCTGGCTCTTCCCTGGCTCCCGCACCACATGCCTGAGAAGGGAGTCCGCGGGGGACTCAGTAGCTAGGCCAAGGTCACATACTCATCTGGCCCAAGCAGGGATTCCCAGCCTGGCTGCCATCCTTATCACCAGAGGTTGGATTCCTCATGGCCATTTCCGGTCTCGTCTCCCAGTCTTTGTGGATTTGCCAGACAGGTGCTGGCCAGGTGAGGCCTCAGGCAGGGCACATGCCGCTGCTTTGTTCCTAAGATTAACTCTTCTCTTTTCAAAAGGGATACAGGTTGCAGACAAGAAAAGAGAAATTACTATATCATTTTTTAAGATAAGTCAGAGGAAAGAAAAAGGGAGCAGAGATTGGGCCAGAAGAACAGGACAAGGCCAAGGCCAAAGTAAGAGTGAGTGTGCTTGACAGTGGAATTAATGGCCAGCGCTGCAACCCTGCCATCGGGGTGCTGGGCCTTGCAACCCCACACACTGCCACCTTGATGGTGGCCTGGCACGGTCACCCCACCCCACACTGTGAAATCTTCCTCTTCCTCGCCCTTTACATTGTTGTTAACTCAGAGTCAGCCCTTAGTCCACGTTGGTCTTTAGCTTGGCAGTTTGTCTCTCTGGTCTCCTGATAGCACAAAGCCCGGAATAGAATAGGCAAGCACTCGATTGTTACGGAACCAGAAGTCTGAGCCAAAGCTGGAGTGGAGTTCAGAGAAAGAATCTGCTCCATTGCCTTCCTCCTGTCTCTGCAGGGGCCTTGCCTTCCAAGTGTCTCCCATTAGGGCTATGGGTTTTCAAGGCACAGGGGTGCTGGTAAGCTGTTAAGTTTGACCCAGCCTTGACCCCTGAGCATAGGGAACAAGTTTCTCCCGCTGTTTCCACAGACACATGTCTTTACCATCAGCCTGTTTGCTTTTCTTCTAGGCCCTAAACTGAGGAAACATTGGGTTGGCAAAGTCAGGGTTCTGCGAGCATCATTCAGTATCCCTCTGTCTGAGTTTAGTGTTCTGGAAGAGCAGCTGTGGCCCAGACCGAGAGGAGAGCTGGGAGCCCACCTGTGTGGTGAAAAGCTATCTAATGCCCTGTCTGGTTGATTTCAGGAGTGTCTGAATGCATCATCATGGGGATCCCCATGAACATCGGAACTGGGCTCTTCAAGCTGCTACACAAGGCCGACAGGGACCCAAGCCCTCCCAGGAGACCCTTGATCTTCGACACAAACGAATTCCACATCCCCCTTGTCACATAGTTCAGGGAAGAGGAGACCATTCCTGACCTCGGCTCCTTGTCCTGTCTGGAAAGGGGTCGAGACTGGCAGCTGACCCAAAGAGGTTGTGCTCTCTGGGACAGTCCCTGATATCCCCACCATGCTGTCACGCAGAAAAGGCCTCTGCGTCCCCAGGAGCAGCTCACCCAGGACCCTGACCACACCACAGTGCCTGGTTGGGAGAACTGTTTGTCTCTTTGAAGCCCTAGCCTCACCAGGAGGCCCCAGCCAGGCATCTTTGCTCATTCTCAGCTCACCCTTCCAACCATCGGCTTTCAGGAGTATCCCACCATGATCCAGAGCCAGCTGTAAGGCCTGAGACCAGGGCCTGTTCTGGTTTTTCTGTTGCTTGGTCATGCTTGAATCTCTCAACATGGCCTACTCATGTAAATATTATCACTATTATTTATTTATTCAGTTTGAAGAATTTGGAGTTGTTATTATTTTGGCTTTACTTTTGAAATTTGAAAGCAAGAGGCTATAGAAACCAAGAAAGCCAGCATTGAAGTATCACTGGAAAAACTGGTTAAGCAGATGGGACCGCCTAGGATTTGTAACTGAGCTAAAACCATCATGAGGCCCAAACTACTGTGAAACATCTTTTACAGAGGCCACCCCATTGTTTCATTTTTGGTTTTTGGTGTGTTTTTTTTTTAAGATTTTATTTATTTATTTGACAGACAGAGATCACAAGCAGGCAGAGAGAAAGGGGGAAGCAGGCTCCCTGCTGAGCAGAGAGCCTAATGCGGGGCTCGATCCCAGGACCCTGGGGTCGTGACCTGAGCTAAAGGTAGAGGCTTTAACCCACTGAGCCACCCAGGCACCCCATACCCCATTGTTTTTGTCTACCTCTGACCTCCATGAGTGGACCATGCCTTTGTGACAAGAGTGGGACCCATTCTTCGTGGCCGATAGAAGTCTTGCCAGAGTTTGGAACCCACTGCAGTGGGGACTGTCAGTGTGAGTGGAGATAATGGGGTGAAGCTGGTCCAGGCCCCTACATTGCCTGGGCGATGACCATACCCCCTGAGGTATCTGTGCAGGGGCCCTGCCTCCCATAGCCACAGAGCAAGCAGGGCAGGTGCAGAGCTATGGGCTAAAAAGTGCCTGGGGGCAGAGGTGGGGTAAGGCCCTTCTGGGTACAGGCAGGGGTGAAAGGGCCACCCAGACAGGAAGGGAGGAGGCCCAGGTGGTGGTGGAGAGGGAGCTAGAGCTGGCAGTGTGCCTCATTTGGCAGTAGCAGGCTCCTAAAAGAGTAAATCTGACAACTGAGAGCACCTGTCAGGCCTGGAGGAGCGCTAGCAGGGTATTTCAGGAGGACCCTGCAAGGTTTGTGATGGGGTTTTGTGCAACAGAAGAAAGAAATGTACATAGCTTATCTGAGCAGAAGGGTTTTACTGCCAGGAACCATGATGCTTTGTACTGAATTTGCTCCATAAGATTGGGCCAAGGTCACAAGAGAAGTGGTATGGCTGCCACTCACTACTCCCTCTGGAGAATGTTCCGTGAAGCCTGCCCTTCCCTCCCCTATCCAAAGCCAAGTCCCACTGCCCTGGCTCTTCCTTCTTTGCCAGGGGGCCTTGGAAAACCAAGGATGCTTAGTTGGGAGTGAGGTGATGGTGAAAGTAGGACTTCGACCCTACCTTCTGGCTCCATGCACCTGGGAAGCTCTGCTTCTGAAGCGACATTACTAATTTCTCTCTTCGTATCCAGCCCCTGGAAGAAACAGCAGTGCAGACTGAAGAGATGTGAGTTTATTATTGAGGGAGAAGATGGTTTGGCTGATTAAAGAGGTGGATGGAGGTGGGGAGGGAGTAGGGCAGGCATTCACAATTCAAGTTGTAGTACACAGAATCACACTTTGCTGCTTTGGACATCTCTAGCTGATTCCCGAAAGTTCTGAGTTAAGGCTGCTAAGGCACTTCATGTAACCATCAGCTGTGGGGTCTGTCAGGATGAATGCTTTCTCTCGCATCCTGATGGGATCCTGAATCCAGAATTCTTTACCTGAACCTTTGGCCCTTCTCCGGTTTAAATTCTATTAAAATTAGTATGGCCCTGTACCCATGAGGTTGACTTAGGAAGTTCTCTTAAGGTGAAAAAGTCACTTTTTCATCTTCTACCCTCCCCCACATCCACTCCCCATTTCTCTGAACTGAGCTAGCCTGGTTCCAACACAGATGAAGCCTGTTAACAGACTGACTCAGGGGTGCCATCTGAAACCTCACCACAGGCCTTGCTTCCCTCATACAACCAGCCAAGAGCCACAGAGTGCCACAGCTGCCTTCCCAAAAACCTGCCTGGGGAGTAAGCCTTGGGTCTGCTCAGATCCAGAACTGCAAGAAGACACACAAGGGCGGTGGGAGGGTGGATTCCCCAAGTGGGAGGGAGCACCAGCACCCGCCTTCCTCTGTGTGACATGTCTCTGAAGTGGGGAGGGGAGCTGATGTGCGGGGCTGTGAGTAATAAAGACAAAGATTGACTCAGTTACAGCCCCCTGCTTTTTCAGCTCTTTGGGTGTGGGTGAATCTTTCTGGAATCTTTCCGTGTCTGTGTTGGAGTCAAATTACAGTGCTGTGTTTCTGTTTCAGGGTTTATCCATGGGTATTCACATTGATTCATGTCTGATTGAACCTGACACCACATAATGATGATTTTTCTTGAATTTTGGTTGCCTCTTGACAGAACACTACTTTTTTAGGAAAACTTAACTGCATATAACGGTAGCAGTTCATCCCCATGGGTTGTGGAACAGAGTGACTGGGATACATATGGGCTCCAACTCCTACAGTAATTAGTATCCCCTGCCACAAGCCCACCTCTCAGGTGCTAGAAGTCAGCAGTGAGCACTGTGCCCCTCCCTGCCCCCATCATGTAGCTAATCCAAGCCCAGTGGGACACAATGCAGAGCCTCCTGGTAGTGCCACCTAGCTGGGGTCAAGTGCCTTGCCTAACTGTTCTGAAGTTCATTCAGCAAATAAAGGCCTACTATATTCTAGGTGCTAAAAGCAGCAGTAAATAAAACCGTATATCAGATACCAAAGCAACAAAAAAACAATTCTTCCACAGAAGGGGCAGAACCAAGAGGTGGCGGATCAAGCCTGCAAATATGTGTCCAACACTGTGTAGGGTCATAGCTGCAGAACTGAGGGTCCTGTGGGAGGTCTGGCACCTCCAGCTCAGAGACCAGTCCTGCAGCCAGCACAGCCCCTGCTTCCAGGCCCTCTGCAGCGCACTTCCCACTGCTGATTGGCCTCTGTCCCTTGGACTGGGGTTCTAGAGGATAGGCCCTAAGTAGACACAAGCCTACAATCGTGGGGAAAGAAGGCTCCCATACTTAGCCTGCATTTCCTGTACAGCATTCATAAGTGGACATTTAAGTCCATGAAAATTTGCTAAGCTGCTCTGTGCCAGGTGGTATGCGGGCCTCAAGAGAAAATCCCTGTGTGGGGGGGACTTACCATCTGGTCAGGGTCAGCTTGTGGTTAAGAGCCAGGTTTCTATGAACAGAGTATCAGAATGCAAATCCCAATTTCCCCTTTCTGTCTGGTGACCTTGAGCTAATAATCTAACCTCTCTGCCTCATTTATAAGATAGGAATGCTACTTAGTGGTACCTAACTCATGGGGTCATTGTGAAGTTTCAAAGTGATCTTGCATGTAAGATCCAAGTATGGTGTCTGGCACAGAGGACACACTCGTAAGTGTGTTTGCAGTTATGGTGACCATCAGTATTTTTACTGGAAAATATGGTCTGAGAATTCAGAACTAAAACCCAAACTTCTTTTTTAAGAGTACATGCATACGTGCTCATGGGGGGGAGGGGCAGGGGGAGAGAGAATCTTAAGCAAGCCCCACACTCAGCATGGACCAGGGTTCCATCTCCTGACCCTGAGATCATGACCTGAGCTGGAGTCAAGAGTCGGCTGCTCAACCGACTGAGCCACCCAGGAACCCATAACTGACCCCCCTTTTTTTTTAAGATTTTATTTATTTATTTGACAAAGATAGAGAGGGAATACAAACAGGAAGAGTGGGAGTAGGAGGGGCGCCTGGGTGGCTCAGTGGGTTAAAGCCTCTGCCTTCGGCTCAGGTCATGATCCCAGGGTCCTGGGATCGAGCCCCGCATCAGGCTCTCTGCTCCGTGGAGAGCCTGCTTCCTCCTCTCTCTCCCTGCCTGCCTCTTTTGCCTACTTGTGATCTCTGTCAAATAAATAAATAAAATCTTAAAAAAAAAAAAAAAAGTGGGAGTAGGAAAACAGGCCTCCCACGGAGAAGGGAGCCCTATGCAGGGCTGGATCCCAGGACCCTGGGACCATGACCTGAGCCAAAGCCAGACACTTAACAACTAAGCCACCCAGGTGCCCCAACTCTGATCCTTTTAAGTCACACAAATGGAGTTGTCCTTTGTGACCTTGGGAATCCAGCCTCCTGAGTCATAACTTCTGCCCAACAGTCTGCTCGAACATTAGATCAGGGAAGTATTTCATACCAGGGAGGAAAGGCTAGGGAAGAGGACTGACATTTGGCAGTCACATGCTGAGTGCTTAAACATTTTAATTTGGGCCTAAAAGTAAATGTGACCTCATTGTAAGAGTTGTGGACAGTAGCTCAGAGTTATTACAGAGGTGCTTGTGGATGTACTTACTTATATAGATCTAGTGTATAAAGTCCTAGGAGATGAGACTTTTTTTTTCTCTCTAAGGGAGAGGTTACCATTTAAAAGTCTTGCACAAACTGGTAATAATGGTTGCCTCTGGCAATGGAAATAATGACTGAAGAACAGAGGTATTTTTCACACTATTTCTGTTGTGTCTTTCTAATTTTGTTCCTTCTGAAGGTATTGCCAATATCTGATGGTAAAGAAATCAAGTCATCTTGAAGCCGAATTTGTTCTTGGAGAGTGCTCAAGTGCTCTGTTCTGAAAGGAGCAGAGTGGTCTCTTCCAGTTACACAGACAGAGCCAGGAAGCGCCAGAGATGCAGGGAGGACACTGTTCCTGGGATAAGGTGACCACAAAATCTCTCATGGCCACGGCCTTACATCTCCAAGATTTTCTCTTCTGACATTAAGACCGTAGTGGGCATTACAAGGCTGAAATGGCACTTTCACAGGGCTGTCAGACCCAGGCCCTGCCAACCTCCCCCCTCCACCACTTCTAGGTTCCGGCTCTGTCCTCATCCCTCATGGGGATGCCGCTCCATTTCCAGGCATGCTAGCCAGAAGACAAGGGGAAAGAGAGGCATGGCTCTTTCTTTAAGGAAAGTTCCCAAACATTGAGCCATATTTCTATTTCCATCCCTTCAGCCAGAACTAACCAAACCTGGTTCCAAGGGAAGCTGGCAGATGCCACTGGGGTTCTGGGTAGCCATGTGCCTCGCTAAAAGTAGGGGCTTCTGTTAGCAAAGAAAACAGGAGGAACAGGAAGTGGGAAATAATCATGTATCTGCCTCTGGTGTATCAGAACCTTTAGGGGGTTTTTTTGTGCATTCGTTGTTTTGATTGACAAAGGTCCAAATATCCCCTTGAACCCCTCAAAGAAACAGACTGAGACCCGGACCCCTTCATTCCCACTTTTCTTTTCCCTTTCTGGCAAATTTTTTGCCCGAGGGTTTTTGTTTTGGCTTGGTGGTGGGTTTTTGTTTTTGTTTGTTTTTTTGTTTGTTTGTTTGTTTTTTAATTTTTTTTAATTTATTTATTTGTCAGAGAGAGAGAGAGCATGAGAGAGCGAGCACAGGCAGACAGAGTGGCAGGCAGAGGCAGAGGGAGAAGCAGGCTCCCCGCTGAGCAAGGAGCCCGATGTGGGACTCGATCCCAGGATGCCGGGATCATGACCTGAGCCGAAGGCAGCCGCTTAACCAACTGAGCCACCCAGGTGTCCCTGTTTTTGTTTGTTTGGCTTGGTTTTTTATTTTGTTTTTTGATAAACTGACATTTAAATTATACATTCCCTTAGCAGGCTGTTCAAAATGTTTCTGGGCTGATGGAAAATATAACTGTCAAACACGCATTCAGTAAATAACCCTGATTATTGCTCCCCTACTGCCAGGTGCTGGGTATAACGTGGGGACAAAATTTCCATGGCCACTTACCTTGTGGACTGAATCTAGTCACGGCACTGTCCACCAGAAATGTGTGTGATGGTAAATTTCCTAGCAGCCATACATT
>PISX010012324.1:0-60699 GCA_004024625.1 Mellivora capensis | reverse complement strand
CTCATTCTCATGGCAGTGATAATGACAGAAGTCACCAAGGGGGAATTCCAGTGATCAGCATCTTGACTTACTCAGCTGTGTGGTCTGCTGAGCTCAGGGATTGCTCAGACCCAAGCTATTGCCTAAGCTTGTCCTAGGGACCCTGAAGAGCTAATTTCCTAACCCTTCCCTGCATGGCTGCCTGTAACTGGAGCAGCTCACTAACCATCACCATAAGAGAACTGTGTATTTCCATACCTAGGAGTCCAAACTAAATTAACCCTATTCCCTAAGAAAGAAGCACATTTCTCTCTATCTCTCTCTAAGAGTTTCTTCTTTATATCCTTCCCACACTATTAGCTGTGAGAACATCATTCCCTTTTAAGTAAATCACCCACCCGGAGTGGTCTGGTTAGTTTGTAGCCTGACAAGACAATTATACAAGCCTTCAGATGTACTTTTCTCAAATCTGGGTTATCAACTTCATCCTTGTTTGTAGTATGAAAACTTTCTAGTGAGTTTAATTTTGTTTTTGTTTGTTTAAGTTTTTATTTAAATTCCAGTTAACATGCAGTGTAATATTAGTTTCAGGTATACAATTTAGTGATTCAGTTCCATACAATACCTGGTCTCATCACATTAAGTGCACTCCTTAAAACCCATTACCTATTTAATCTACCCCCCACCCTTCTGATAACCATCAGTTCGTTCTCTTTAATTAAGAGTCTGTTTCCCAGTTTGTCTCTCTCCTTTTTTCCCTGTGATCATTTGTTTTGTTTCTTAGATTCTATGTATGAGTGAAATCTTGTGGCGTTTGTCTTTCTCTGACTTATTTTGCTTAGCATAATACTCTCTAGCTCTGTCCATGTCATTGCAAGTGGCAATTTCATTCTTTATTATGGCTGAGTAATATTCCATTGCATATATGTACCATATCTTCTTTATTCATTCATTGGCCAATGGACATTTGGGCTCTTTCCATAATTTGGCTATCATAAATAATGCTGCTATAAACATCATGGTGCATGTATCCCTTCAAATTAGCATTTTTGTATTCCTTGGGTAAATATCTAGTACTGAAATTGCTGAATGATAGAGTGCATTTATTTTTAACTTTTTTGAGGAAACTCCATGCTGTTTTCCACAGTGGTTGCACCAGTGTACATTCCCACCCACAGTGTAAGAGGGTTCCCTTTTCTCCACATTCTCACCAACACTTGTTTCTTGTGTGAATTTTAACCATTATGATAGGTGTGAGGTGATAACTCATTGTGATTTTGATTTGTATTTCCCTTATGAGTGATGTTGAACATCTTTTCATGTGTTTGTTGACCATCTGGATGTCCTCTTTGGAAAAATGTCTATTTATGTCTTCTGCCCATTTTTTTTTGTTGGATTATTTGTTTTTTAGGTGTTGCGTTTATAAGTTCTTTATGTATTTTGCATATTAACCCTTTATTAGATATGTCATTTGCAAATATTTTCTCCCATTCCATAGGTTGCCTTTTAGTTTTGTTGATTGTTTCCTTTGGTGTGCAGAAGCTCTTTATTTTTATGAAGTCCCAATCATTTATTTTTGCTTTTCTTTTCCTCTGCCTCAAGAGACATATCTAGTAGGAAGTTGCTACGGCTGATGTCAAAGGGGTTACTGCCCATGTTCTCCTCCAGGATTTTAATGGTTTCTTGTCTCACATTTAGGTCTTTTATCCATTTTGAGTTTATTTTTGCACATGGTATAAGAAAAAGGTCCAGTTTCATTCTTTTGCATGTTACTGTCCAGTTGTCCCAGGACCATTTATTGAAGAGACTTTCTTTTTTTTCATTGGATTTTATTTATATAGTAATTATTTAATTAATATACTAATTAATTATTATATATAATAATATATAAATAATACAAATATATTAACTAATATATTATTAATATGAATTAATTAATTAATATTGATTGTTAATTGACATGTAATTAATTATATTACTAATAATTAATATATACCAGGATAGTGGTGGTGGAGCGGTCTGCTCCAGATTTCATTTTTTCTTTCTTTTTTCCATTGGATATTCTTTCCTGGTTTGTTGAAGACTAATTGACCATATGGTTGTGGATTCATTTTGTGTTTTGTGTTTTCTATTCTGTTTCATTGATCTATGTGTCTGTCTTTGGGCCAGTACTGTTCTGTTTTGATCACTAGAGCTTTGTAATACAACTTGAGGTCTGGAATTGTGATGCCTCCAGCTTTGCTTTGCTTTTTCAAGATGCTTTGGCTACTTGGGATCTTTTGTAGTTCTTTGGGTATTCTTTGGGTAAATATCTAGTACTGAAATTGCTGAATGATAGAGTGCATTTATTTTTAACTTTTGAGTGAGTTTTTAACTCAAAGTTTTAACAAAAAATTTTTAACTTTTTAACTTTGAGTGAGTCAAATCTCAAGAATTAATCCACAGCTGTACTGTGTCTTCGTGAAGAAAAGAGATCTTCTGTAACCTCATTTCTATACCCCCAGACAGTTGAGAACCTAGAGCTGAGATTATCTTATCATCCAATCTCACCTGGTATCCTAGGAAGATACACGCAAACATCAATATCTCTCATAAGAGAGATTGGTATCTTCTAACTTCTCACTGGTAACACCAATATAGAAAGGATGAGAGTGGGTTATCTGGCAGGGTAGAGTACTTTATTACTGAAATTGTTGGATTGTTTGTTCTCGTTGTGTGAAAAATACTTTTGGTATCAGTCCCAAAATTTACAATTGCATCAAAAGTCATGAGATACCTAGGAATAAGCCTAACCAAAGAGGTAAAAGTTCTGTACTCTGAAAACTATAAAACACTCATGAAAGAAATTGAAGGTGACACAAAGAAATGGAAAAGCACTCCATGCTCATGGATTGGAAGAACAAATACTGTTAAAATGTCTTTATTACCCAAAGCAATATGAACATTAAATGCAGTCCCTACCAAAAGTGAGTTTAATTTTGAAATCAATAGACAATAAAGGAAATAGAGAATCCTTGTACACTTTGATGTTATATTTTACTCCCTACCAAGTTTTTTTTTTTTTTTTTTTTTTTTACTTAATGGAGAGCAAACTGAGTTTGAGATAGTTGGGTGATGGTGGGTCTACTCATTCTTCAAGTTAAGGAAAATGCATTCTTCATGAGGGTAGCTTTGATGATATATATGTATCTGTACAAACTCATTCTCTTCTCTCTGCTCTATCCTTGGCATAGGAGAGGCCAATATACAACCCTGTCCCACATATATGGCTATTTCCGACATCAGGATTCATGTAAGGCAAGTTGGGGCACAGATATCTTTTCTCTTAGCTTTTCATTGGCCTAAGCACTTTCATAGGGGAATGTGACATTTAAGGAATAAAGAAGGAGGTGATGGTTAGGAGACTCCAGCATAACTAGTGGCATTAGGAAACTCTTGGTTTTAATTGATGTTAAAACTAGTTGAATAAGTTGGGTGACTTTAACTGGTTGAGTAACAATAGTTAACTTGTTTAACTAGTTGAATAACTAGTTGAGTAACAGTGTAAGGTGAGTTACTTATCTTCTGAGTTTCTTTTCCTTGGCTGAAAGAATTCAATAGGATAATACACACCAAGCAATTAATATATTATTAATTAATTAATATTAATGATTAATTAGTATATTTAATAATTAATATTAATTATTATTGACATGTAATTAATTATATTACTAATAATTAATATATACCAGGATAGTGGTGGTGGAGCGGTCTGCTCCAGATGTAATTGTGGGGGATGCATTCCCTGAGGTTTATTTATTTTAGAGAGAGCAAGAGAGAGTACATGTGCGTGCCTATGAGCAGGGGAGAGGCAGAGAGAGGGAGAGACTCCCAAGCATGCTCCCACTGCCCCCCGCCCACCTCAAGCATGGAGACCTATGCAGGGCTCAATCTCAGGATCCCAAGATCATGAGTGAGATGAAATCAAGAGTCAGACACTTAACCAATTGAGCCATCCAGGTGTCCCACCTGAGAAAAATTAAAAAATAATACCTACTAAAAGTTAGGTTATAATTAATTAACAAAATGTACCATCAATTCTTAACAATTTCAGTAATAAAGTACTCTACCCTGCCAGATAACCCACTCTCATCCTTTCTATATTGGTGTTACCAGTGAGTAGTTAGAAGATACCAATCTCTCTTATGAGAGATATTGATGTTTGCATGTATCTTCCTAGGATACCAGGTGAGATTGGATGATAAGATAATCTCAGCTCTAGGTTCTCAACTGTCTGGGGGTTTAGAAATGAGGTTACAGAAGATCTCTTTTCTTCACGAAGACACAGTACAGCTGTGGATTAATTCTTGAGATTTGACTCACTCAAAAACTCTATAGAATAATTCAGTAGTCAAAATAAATTCAACTTCAAATTGTCTTTTGATGAAAATAATCTGATTATCTGTCAATAATTACAGTTTTCTAAATCCTTCTTCCAAAGGAATAACATTATTCATTTTCAGTATTCTACCAGGACAGAGAGATTTGTGTACCTCACAGAAAAATAACCCAATTAGCTCAAAAAGAAGTGTTCACTATTAAGCAATTAAAATAAGTATTTGCTGAAGGTAACTTTGTGTCTTCCCTTCTGAATGTGATTCAAAGGCATAATTAGCTCCGGGAGGAAGCAATATGGTTATCACTCAGAAGAGTTCTCACATTAATCTTTTATTAGGTGGCATATTATTTCTATCCTTGCCATTCACCCTGCAGATATAATGGATTCAAACAGACCATAATCCCTAACTTTCCTTCCCTTCATTTCCATGGATCTGGATTGGAATTGAATAGAAACCGATGTTCATGGCTTTTCTTCTCTTGAGGAGAAAATACAACTTTTGCTGTTTATTATTGGCAAGCCCACTATACCTAGGTGAATTCTACAGCACAGCTGAAACAGCCATTTAGCTGATGCCCCCCCCCCCAACCCCGACTCCCCTCTGGCTGCATGTGCAGTCACTTGCATAAAGAGTAAAAATCCTGATACTAAATGAAAAATCAAAAGTAATTCACATTTTTTTAACTGTAGTACTATTTTTCCTCCAGGCACCAAAGCACTGGTATTACTCTTGCACTGTGCTGATGTAATGTTGTTTTTTTTAAAACCTAAGTAGCTGTCTGGTGGATCACTTGAAGACACAGGTGTTCGACTTTATTCCTTGACAGTAGCAAAATGAAAATAATTTGTAATCTCCAGTAGACACTTGATTGTGAGAAATGAGAACCTCCAAGTTTTATGCAGACACAACAATTTTGATAATCCCTATTCATGCTATCAGAGATTATTTTTACTTTCCTTTGGACGGTTTGAGCCCAAAGTTATCTATTTCTCTAGCTTGATCCCCTTGAAAGAAAAAAAAAATCACCAAATTTGACACTAACATCAAGTCTTGATTGATAATTTTAGTGGCTTCAGTGCATTCTCACAGATGCAGGCATCAGAGGCTGCAGACCCCCTTTTCCTGCCCTCGTCAGCCAGCTAAATGCCTATTAGATTTGGTGTTAAGCCACACCACCCAAGGAGTGAGAATCTGAATCGGCTTCCCTGTTGTCAGCTAGTCTCACACATTTATTTCAGAGTGAAAATTTGTCACTGCTTTCCCATTCAATTTTTGATACCATTCTCTGTTTCTAGAGCAAAGATTTATTTTCATCTTTGGAGTATTCTAACATAGAAGGAATAAAACACTTTGAATCAAGAGTTTTTACTATAGCTCTCGGATGTTGCTTAATGGAACAAAATACTTGTAAGGGTACAACCAGACCAAGCCTTATCAGTATATTTGAAATAAATGTGAAGATCCTCATGATATGTCTCCCTCTAAAGTTCCTTTACTAATTTAGCAAGGATATAAGTAACGAGAACAAAGTCCCTTTGACTTTCTATCTTTTTTTCTTTATATTGTTTTTAAGAAGGTGGAAAAGGTAGAGCCAGTCCTCAATAAATGATAGTTTCATAGAGGGAGAGCCTTATGTTTGTGTTCCTAGATGTTACTGCTGTTTGGGTGAAGGGAAAATATAGGCCTGTTCTCATTCTGATGGTACCACACTCTGTGTAGACGATGACTTTGAGAATGGTAAGAACATAAGAATTTATTCTTGTCTTTTTCCTATAAAATCTGAAAGCAAAACTGGAAACACTGTGCATAGGTATCAGATCATATTTTAAGGCATTAGGCATCCAAGAAAGCAGCACACTTTAGTTTGTCATTATCCTGTTAGGTTTTACTAAGAAAAAAAGAAAAGATTTTCTTTTTTTTTTCTACATTTAATTTTTTTAAAATTTCTTTTCAGTGTAACAGAATTCATAGTTTTTGCACCACACCCAGTGCTCCATGCAATGCGTGCCCTCCATAATACCCTCCACCTGGCTCCCCCAACCTCCCACCCCTGCCCCTTCAAAACCCCTCAGGTTCTTTTTCAGAGTCCATAGTCTCTCATGGTTCATCTCCCCCTCCAATTTCCCTCAACTCCCTTCTCCTCTCCACCTCCCCGTGTCCTCCGTGTTATTTGTTATGCTCTGCAAATAAGTGAAACCATATGATAATTGACTGTCTCTGCTTGACTTATTTAACTCAGCATAATCTCTTCCAGTCCCGTCCATGTTGCTACAAAAGTTGGGTATTCATCCTTTCTGATGGAGGCATAATACTCCATAGAGTATATGGACCACATCTTCCTTATCCATTTGTTCGTTGAAGGGCATCTTGGTTCTTTCCACAGTTTGACGACCGTGGCCATTGCTGCTATAAACACTGGGGTACAGATGGACCTTTTCTTCACCACATCTATATCTTTGGGGTAAATACCCAGTAGTGCAATTGCAGGGTCATAGGGAAGCTCTATTTTTAATTTCTTGAAAAAATATGGAACGTTTCACGAATTTGCGTGTCATCCTTGCGCAGGGGCCATGCTAATCTTCTCTGTATGGTTCCAATTTTTAGTATATGTGCTGCCATAGCGAGCACTTTCTTTTATTTTCTTTTTGCCCTTCCCAGATCAGTTGCTGTACAAGGGCACATTAGTTACCTGTTTCTGGGTAACAGATTAGCCCAAAGTCAGCACTGGCCCCATCCTCTTCCTACTCCCACTTCCCATCTTTGTCTCAGTAATGGCTACTTACTCTTCTTAGTTAAAGTATCACTTTTTCATGAATCCTTCTCTGATCATCCCCTCTGGTTTATGTTTGTTTATTGCATATTCCCTTGGGATGATATTCCTAAATCATTAGCATGATCATTTCATTAATTGTGTTTCTCATCCCCCGGATGGTAGGGCACTTACGTGTTTGCTCACTGTGTAATCGCCAATAGTGAATCCAGTGTCTGCCTCACAGCAGAATCTCAAAAGTTTGTTGGCTAAATGCCCATAACAATGCCATTTAAAAATGTGGCTAATCTTCCATCTGTGACTTTTGGATACAGTTGTCTTGTTCCGTGCCATCCGACACTAACAAAAAAGCCATTGTTGGATGCTAGGGCCCATGGCTGAGCATTGAATTTTCTTGGTGACTTTAGACATAGAAGCCTGATGATGTTTACAGTTACTCCTCTAAATGTCTGGCTCTTATCCTCAAGAGATACGAGCAGAAAAGAATGAACAATGTTGAAGAGTCCACATCTCTAAAGCTGTACATAGTTTTCACGATCTTAAGGCAGGTGTGCTGGTCTTCTCACACTTGGCCATCTTTTCCTCTTTTCCATGTTCCAGACAGGTAGAGCTTGGGGGGAATGGTAACTTTAAGCTGTGATGAATGTCTAGTCAGTATCTACTAATGTGTTCCTTACATCTTCCGTGTATATCTCTGAGCACTGGGGACTCAGGCAGGCACAGGAGAGAGAAAAAAATCAGGAAAAGAACAATTATGGTATTGCATTAGGACAGTATGTAAACACACACACACATACATACACAATAAACATTGTGGACCTGCTGTTTATTTAAAGTATATTAAAAGGCACAGTTCTACAGCTCATATTATTCCTCCGTGAAACAGGAACTATGTCGATTTTGTTCAGCATTGAATTCCTAGTACTTAGTACAGTACCTGGAACATAATATGTGCTGCTTAAATGTTTGTTGAATGAATAAGAGATATACTTACTATGTCGCAGGGTCTGTGCTAAGTGCTTTATAGGAACTTAATACTATCAACAACCCCATTATTATTAATGTGCCTGCTATCAGTTCATTGCCTTTCAGGTCCTTGTGCAAGTTCACACAGCTAGCGAGCGACGACCTGGCATCTGAACCCAAGTAGTATGGATTCAGGGCCTCTGCACCAAACCACTGTGCCTCCTACATGTAAACATAATGAATATATTGTGTTTCACAAAGTTATCAATTGTGTAATACAAAGCACCTTTTTTATTCTTCAGTTGGTGGTGACATATAAGCTATTATGTATGCATTTTAGAACTCTGTGATTCCATAGCTTTCCGCCCTATATCGTATTTTATACTGCTCACTATCATTCTATGATTTTTTATGTTTTCAATGGAAAGGTATTATTAAATTATTTAAAATCTTTACTTAGCTATAAGTCCCCCAGTCACATTAATTTATCCACCTAAGTCATCTCTAGTTTTGTTATGAAAATATATGTTTTGTGGGGAAGATTTCTGTGCATGTACTACCCAGTTACAGGTTGTGTGTAACTTTGAGTGTTTCTTCAAACTATACTTAGAATTAACCATACAACCAGGTCACCGCGGTAAAATCTTAGAAAATAGATAATATGCTAGTGTGACTTTTTGATACCTTATTATCATTGTGCACCTAGGATAATATAAAAAAAAGTTAAATATTGAAAGGAATCAGAATGAGAGGGTGGAAACTGATGAATTAGGGGTGATGATTATTGGCAGGGGGAAATGATCCCATCATTTGTGAATAGATAATCTTGACTTTACCCTTGACCTTTCTGGAATTGTTTACTTGAAAAGATAAAAGCTCCATGAGAATTTGGACTTCCACTGTGTCCTGATTCACATTGCTCTTTATGTTTGGTTTCTCCAAAATGAAGAAAATTTAACCTGTTAAGTCAAGATCTCTCCAAAACAAATCTCTACACACACACACACACACAAATCATTTTCAGTCCTATAATTTGGAGTTTTGCATACCCCCTCTGAAAGTGTACCTTTTTTTTTCCCAGTCCAAACCAAAATAATTCACTGGTTTGAAGAAAAATGATTGAGTTCTAAACTTTGCCTTAGAAGACTGTGAATGAGTAAGCACTGTTCCCACCTGACAGCTAAGCCAACACAGTATCTTTTAGGATCTAACTTGGCTCTACAACTCATTATTGTTACCTTCATTATTATCTCCAATATGACAGCTTTAGTTTTCTGAAAAGGGTTTAATTGGTTAAAGAAAACTCCTGTTCATTTCCAGGAGCATGATGCCTGTTCTTTGTCTCAGAGGGGAAGGATGAAAGTCAAAGCAGGAGTGCTCATGAAGACATTTTGAGGACCCTGTGGAGTGGAGATGCCCCTTTTGACCTTTCTATTGTCTTTTCATTCTCCAATAGAATGATTCCACAAAGAAAATGTAGGGAGCTTCCATGAACCAGAGCTGAGTTCCTGCACTTAGTTATGTGTGATTCAGAAACAGTTCTGGTAAGTGGAGCATCTTGTTTGTAATCTTTTTGAATATAATTTTAAAGATCTCTGGGTGGCCGCATTTATTTTTTATTGTGTATATACATGTGTCCAAACATATGTTTGTTTATTTATTTATTTATTTATAAATATTTTTTAATTTATTTGACAGAGAGAGAGAGTGAGAGAGGGAACACAAGCAGGGGGAGTGGGAGAGGGAGAAGCAAGTTTCTGGCTGAGCAGGGAGCCCAATGCAGGGCTCGATCCCAGGACCCTGGGATCATGACCTGAGCTGAAGGCAGATGCTTAATGAATGAGCCACCCAGGTGCCCCAAACATATATTTATATATGGGTATGAAGTGTGTGTTATGCATTAGTTTATGCTTCCATAAATAAAAAATGACTTTGAGGTACTGCTTCCATCGTGGGGTACCTGTGTACTGGTTATTTTGATTTTTTTCCTTAACTGTGCCCAAAGGATATTACTTTTATCCATTTTCACGTGAGTAAACTCATGTTAGTGAGGTGAGGTTTTTTTTTTTCCATTTTGTCTTCTTTCAGTTAATTTTAACTTCATTATTAAGATGAATTGTAATGATGTTAAAACCCCAGAGGCAAACTGGCTTCATTTGATTTCTTCTGGTAGATGGGGGAAAAACAAAAAACAAAAAACAACAACAAAAAAACTGTTAGCAGTTCTAATCTTCTGTGAAGTGTGCCCTGTACTTTGTGCTTACATTTTTAATGTGCCTTAAAAACAGAATTGATTTGGTTCTTTCTTTTAAAATATAAAATAACAAATATTTTATAAGGGAAGGGATAATTATTTTTCTTTTTTGGGGTATGAGCAACTGAAACAGTAAAAACAATTTCACCATAATAACCACTTGAAACAAAACAATACCATTTTTAGGTAGTTTGAGTTTCCAAGAAATATCTGCATCAAGATGCAGCTTGTTTGATGATGTATCATCTCAGAAAGAGAATTTTGTCTTGGCACTTCATGAAGTCTGTCCCCTGCTTGGGACTTCTGGTCTCCCAGACAAAAAGAGATGCAAATAACAGATTATGTCTCGCGTTTACTCAAAGGAAAACACATTACAGATGTGTCAAGTATCATGATTTCTGGTGGAATATCAGGCACACTTGTGAAAAAAAAAAGACCCATTTTCATGAATGATGTAGGTTTTTATAATGTAAACTTTATTTTATGCAAAGAAGGGGGCCATTTTTTGCCAAGCTCCCTGTAGTCATCAGGATAGCCCCTTTATTACGTAGAAGCTGCCCTCTTCCATTCGTTTATGTAAAAAATATTTATTGAGCATCTTCTCTGTGTCTTGTTCTATAGGAGCAAAAAGCATGAATTAAACACAGACCCTGCCCTCAAGGAACTTCAAGTCTAATAGCAGAGGTGAACCAGTGCATATCGCTTATACTCATGGAAGACCAAGGAAAAAAAGAAGAAGAAGAAAAAGAAGTAAGTGCCACGTGAAAGTAATATGAGTATTTATTGTGGGATCTTTTGGGAAAGGAACCTGACTTAAAGACTGTTTTCTCTGTGGAAGGCATCAAGTACAGAATGGGGTGCCTTTTGCGTGGACACTATTTTTCTGTGATGTAGTTTAATCTCACCTGAAGGTTTGAGAACACAGGCATTTTCAGTTGCTGCTTCTTCATCTTTTCTGTCTTGTTAGGGCAGAGGCTTCTGTGAACTAAAGGGGTCCCTCACCCACCCTTTTGGTAACAAACCTGAGCCTGCCTTGCCAGCCTAATTATTAGCAAATTGCTCTTGCTAGATCAATGGGCATGTTTTCAAGTCTAATAAGAATGAAAGAAGTGTTCAAATGTGAGATATTTTTAGTCCTACAGACAGATTGATTTTCTATGAGATTCTGAATTACCTTAAAAAACTTCTTTTAAATTCTAGCTAACATTTCTAGTTTGAGATTCATGATGATGAAAGAATGTTTTCTTGGATGCCCCTCCTTCTCCAGCTAGTTTCTCATTTCTCTGGGTTGGGCATTCATTCATGCTTTCTCGGTAAATGTAGCATCCCAATGGTATCAGCTTTTGCTGTATTTAAAAAAAAATGGTAACTGATCATTTATCATGATTCTGTAGACTGTCTAAATGTTCTGGGCTGTGATGAATCAGCTGGGGTAGGATGGCTGCATTCTCGTGTTTGGAAACTCAGCTAGAAAACCGGTGAGGTCTGGGATCTCTCTATATACTTCTCATTATTTGGAGGCCGTAGGGGTCCCAGAAGAAGGCAGGGGCGGGCCCCCATGTACGCTCTTGAAGTTTCTGCTTCTGGCATGTTGGCTAATGTCCCCTTAACTAAAGAAAGACACAAGACCAAGCTTAGATTTCAAGAGTTGAAGAAGGAGACTGCATTTCTTGATAGGAAAGGTGGCAGAGTCACATTGCAAAAGACAATGCATATAAGAAGGTGTGA
The DNA here is from genome assembly GCA_004024625.1 of Mellivora capensis. Taxonomy (NCBI): domain Eukaryota; kingdom Metazoa; phylum Chordata; class Mammalia; order Carnivora; family Mustelidae; genus Mellivora; species Mellivora capensis. The sequence goes on along the minus strand of PISX010012324.1, from coordinate 48,623 downwards.
ACATATTTGAGGCTCTTACTGATACATTTCGCCATACCAGTTTACCCCTGAGAGATGAACAGGAGGTGAACTCACAAGAGGAAGCTATTTGGGCATAGACATTCTAGAGTGGATCTTAAAGAGCTCCAAGTGTAGATGGACTTCCCTGAATCTCCCCTTAATTGCAAGCTTCATCCTCCTGCAAATCATTACCTCTTAGAGATTTTGGAAACTGCGCTAAAGTAGATGTTGAAAGAGGTGCTCATGGCCAAGAGGGAGGCTCTAAAATGAGAGTGGAGCTTGTTAAAGGGAAAAAATGGCACCGGAGAAGATGAACAGACAGAAGCTGACTTTTTTTTTTTTTTTTTTTTTTTTTTTGGTTCTATTGCCAGTGACAGGGCAGAGAGCCCAGAACAAGTCTGGATACTTAGCTTCATGGAAACAAAAGGCGGAGGGTTTTAAGCCCTGAGAGTGAGCTCGTGGAAAAGTACTGGAGATGTTAAGAGAGGAGGTGGGTCAATGGAGGTGTGGAGCATATTTAGTTATTCCGGAACTTGCAAATGCTGTTTTTCTGGGAATAACCTTCCTGTGTTTGCTAATTGACATCCTGGAAGTTAGACTTCTGTCCTCCACAGGGACTGGGAGATAGGGGTGCTATCTTCCCCAATGTTTACATTTCAAGAATGATTCCTAGGCCCTTAAGAAAAACATTTCCTAAGTTGTGAAACTGGCAGGAGGCTGAGAGATTTACATTTATTTCAAAGGGGTAGAGAAAGAATTTACAGTGACAAGTTTTCTAAAATATGCTCTTGGAGAAATGGAAGATCAGAGGCCTGGACTCAGGAATAAGCCTGTCTAAAGTACAGCCAAGCTGAGGAGGTCATGAAGACCAACTTGATCATGCTGTCCAGGAGCAAAACAACCTGTTGTTTACCTCTGCATGGGTCTCACTGGGCTAAATATCCTCCTTGCCATAATGACCGTCTGAGAAAATAGGGCATTTCAGCCAATTTCACATTTTAAGAACTGTTCAGATAATTTGTAAGGAATTTTAGGAAAAATCTCTGTATGTATAATTCTTTTGTTTTCTATGCTATTTTCTAATTCATAGTTGATATCATCATTCATTGCCAGTGTCTCTCACCTGAGGGTCCCTCTGGGTCCCTCCTGTGGGGCTCTGACACAGTCATATATCTAGAGTGGTATTATATACTGAAATCTCCATTAAAGGCCGGGTAACCGATATGCATTCTATAGAAGAGGAAAGGAGGTCTAGAGATAGATGATTCACCCTAAGTCTCATAGACGGGTAAGTACAAGGAAGATGGGGTTTGGATCAAAGCGTGTCTGACTGTAGTATCTAGGCTCTGAATACTTCTTGAACAAGCCAGTCTCAACAGTAAAGCTGGTCCTGGATTACTTGTGGGATACCCAGCTATCTTAAATATCCTTTAACTTCCTGTTTATTTCTCATTCTTCCCTCATTATGGCATCTGTCCTTCCAAAACAGTTACCCTTGTCCCACATGGCCCTCTCACTTATTAAAACCAATTCCTAGGTAAGGTCTTGATGTCCAGTAACCAAAGGTGTTGGATTAAGGCATCCTTTTAATTGGGAAATGAAATGTTTATAACCTATGAAGGAAAATTTAATCACCAATCAAGTGGGTGAGGGAAGCATTGCTTTTGTCTGCTTTCTTTTTGTTTTTAAACTAGTAGCATGAGGACAAGAGGGAAGAGAGTGCCGTGTCAAGGTGCATGAAGACATAGGTCAGCCAGCAAGCATTGTATAAAGGTATAGACTTGATAACCTGGGACCAGAAGTTCTATTGGAAACATTCTCGTGCTCTGAGAGGTTGCATTTCTGTCAGTAGAAGAATATAATTTTTTTGAACTTGCTTGAAGTAAGGAGATTTCTTAATTTTCTCTAGAGTAAAATTAATGTCTTAAGAGTACTGTTTTCTTCTAGTAGAAGTTGATATTCCCTCTTGTCTTAATGCTGTTAATAGCAAGGTTCTTCTTAGAACCATCCTGAAAAATAATGAGCCACCTGAACAGAAGAAACTCTAATGGACCATTCCCTCTTTCTCTGAGAAATTTTGTTTTGTGCCATTCCTGTTTGGACCATATTATGCAATTAAGGGTTTTCTAGTTCCTGTGAGTGGAGAGAAGAATGCTCATTGAACAATGGATGTAAATGTGACGCTCATGTATTTCAGAAATGGTGAAACCTAGACTTAATTTGATAGAACAGGGCGGGAAACAAGGTCTTCTCCCTCTTATGATGCCTCCATATCTTATTTCTGACAAAAATAACCCGTAAATAATTGGCCTAGATGTAGTATAATAAAATGGTTCAGTTTTATAAATGGTGATGTGTAGGAAGCGCTATAGAACTTGTGACTTTTTTCTGGTTAAATCTTCAGAGGCATGACTGCCCAGGAGGCGGAGATGTTGGTTCTTCCCTAATTATCTCAATTGGAAAGCCCATTTGGCCCATAGGAAGGTGGCCAGATAATGAATGTGGATGAATGTGGACATCACTGTTCTCAGCTCGGATTCAGAAATCGGCTTTTCAGTGCCTTGTGGAAGGCAGAGGCTGGTCGACTCACTGTCACTTTAGCCTCTCTGTTACCGTGGGTGTAATCCCAAATCAAAGACCCCAGTTGTAAGCACTGTCAATCTGGCATCTTCCAAGATTAAAAAAAAAAAAAAATCATCCCATTTATAAAGATTCTGGTTGTAATGAGCTGCAAATCATTAGAGAGCTTTCCTTTGGGAAGCTCAGAAGACAGAGATGTAGCTCAGGAGATGCTATTTTTGGAGTTCCAAATAGGTTTATCTCAGTCAGCATCTAGGCTGCAGTAACCAAATTGTGATTAGAAATGCTCCAGAGGAGGAAAAAAAGTGGCATTCACTGATTTTTGGACACTTGAGAACTCAAATTCTGTTACCTTGCAAGCTGCTGAATCCTTTCTAAATGGCCTTTGTGAGGGTATCACCAGGCAAAGGGAAGTGAGGCAGGCACTCCTACGTCATTATTTCTAGAAAATGTCTGTTCACGTAATCCCATTTGGTCAGGGTACATATCTCAGACTCTCAGCACTCTGTGGCAGGCAGGGCAATAAGGCGTTAACTCGTGGTCAGGAGATTTGCTTCATACCTGATTACTTCAAAATAGCGAGTTGTAGGGAGCTGGTGCTGTGTCCAGTATGAACTACTTCCCACTTTGGATGTGTGGAGGTACAGAAAGCGGTATGAAATTGTGCTCTAGAAAACCTCAGGCATACTGGCTGAGACTAAGTGTGTGGCTTGAACAGCAGTGTATCATTCTTGTTAAGTTGGGAGAACCTCTCCAAGTCCCAACTTAATGGGTGATTGTTCTGTAGACCATCATAACAACAGGAGAGGGAGTTTCTCTGAAGAACCAAATAGTCAACCTGCCAGCTTGTTTGTTTTACATTAGCCACTAACACTTTTTCCCATCTTACTCAATCCATCTGAGGGAAGGAAAGAACAGTATAATGGATGGGCTCAAAATTATAATCAGGTCAGTAAACTGCCTGATTTACTGATGCTGTGGGTCAGTCACACGCTGGGTAAAGGGAGGGTAGGGAAACGTGTGTGTTGACTCACTTCAAATGCTATTTGCCAGCGCACAGAAACAACCATTGTAACCTGTTTTTCATTTCCCTTTATTGCATGAAGTTTGATGTGTGTGTCGTCTGCATTAATGGACAAAGGTACTTAGCTGGATGCGGGCAGTTTGTAGGAGGGATTAGAGAGCAAATCTAAAGCTTGGGATGTAATTAGGTATTTGATCTAAAGAGAAAGGAAGCTCAGGAAGGAGAAAGAGTTCAGTTAGAATTTCTGAGTTAAAGGGGAATCCAATTCTGAGGCAGTGGCTGTTGGTAGCTGGCAACTTTTTGCTGTGATCCATACAAGAGGAAACAGAAGTGAAGAAGGAGAGGGTTTCCTTCCGATCCCTGTCTTTCTTCCACACCCGTATCCACCCCCTGATGTGTAAATACAGCGCTTCTACAGGGGTGCAGACACGCACCTCCACATCTCACCTAATATTTAACCAGAGAAATGATATTATTTTTTAAGAGTGATTTTGTAAGATATAGGCTATATGACTCAGCGTGATCCAGTTCTATTTTCTATCAAAGTAGGTCCCTTTGGGAAAGGATACACTAAGAAAATTGTGTTTTGCATTCCTATGCAGACTTTTTAGTGACAGTTAATTTTACCCATGAGGCTTATTTTGTGAATATGTTTTTGTATACAAACAATCTCTAAATGTACTGGATTCAGTGTGACTGATATAATATGACTTTCAGCTCAAAAAAAAAATAGACTTCTGTCATGCAAAGCATTCTTTTGGGGTTGATATCTTTTAAATCACATTTATTACCTCAAGGACTCCATACTCGCTCTCTTTCAGATAACTTTTTGTTTCTCTACTGGGAGGCTTATCCATATTTACAGCCCTGTGATGGATTTCCCTACACTTCTTGCAAATAGGGGGTCTTTCTTCTTATCTTAGGCCACTTCTTCATCTGTTGCCTTAAATCCATCTCCATCCTCATTCAGACAGGTATGATTCCATTTACTAACATTTCTCTCTCACCTCATTAATTTATCTTCTGTGCTGACTCTTTCCCCCTCACATTTTTTTTAAAGATTTTACTTATTTATTTGACAGAGAGAGATCACAAGTAGGCAGAGAGGCAGGCAGAGAGAGAGGAAGGGAAGCAGACTCCCCACTGAGCAGAGACCCCGATGCAGGGCTCCATCCCAGGACCCTGAGATCATGACCTGAGCTGAAGGCAGAGGCTTAACCCACTGAGCCACCCAGGTGCCCCTCCCCCTCACATTTGAAGAAATTTAGGTGTCTCCCATTTTCAAATTACCCAGCTTTGACACTGTGTCTCCCATCTGAAGTAGCTTCTCAACTCTTGTCTCATGGAAATGTCTCTTAGTCTCTTCTTACCCTTCTCTTCTTATAATATTAACTGTATGTGATTTCCATCATTTAGCATTCAGTGCTCAATTTGCTGTGATTGGCTTCAACCTCCCACGCGATGGAAACTGCTCTTGGAGATTATCATCTACCATCTCGTTGCCAGTTCCAGTGAGCATGTTCCCTTTGCAGCTTCCAGGCTTTTCTGCTCATGCTTGCCTACTCTGTGCTTAGCGTAGGTAACACGACCTTCTTCTAGTCAGCCTTCCTGTCTGTGGCCGTTGATCCTCACTGTTCAGGTGTTGGTGAACCCCAGGCTTCTGACTTCTGCCCGCTGTCCTGTTTCACACAGTGTTTCCAGCCTTTCCCTTATTGCCTCCCAGTCCTTATCTTTAGGTTATACTTTTCTTCAGTTTTCTCCAGGTAAGCTTGTTGGATATTTGGGACATTCAGATGTCCCAGACACCCCTCAAACTCATTAAGTTCCAAATTAAACATCAGTTCCCCCCACTAGAATTTGGACTTACTCTTCTACCAGTTTTTTTTTTTTTTTTTTTAGAAATTCTTAAGTACCAACATTTATAAAGAATAATTTAATCATTGATACTGTATGTGAGTGGCAGTAAGATACAGTGGAGGACCAAGTTCAGGGACCAGGACAGTGTTATCCCTGCTTTCAGCTTTATGGGCTAGATTGGGTTTTCTGTTACACTGAGACAGGTGCTACAACCCCTAAGTCTGAATAGGTATCAAAACCCCAGCCTTTAATTAAGGAATATCTTATCCAGTCTCTCCTGTGTCTTAGCCTTCTTTCCCCCCCTTCCCCAAATCTTACCTCAAACTTCATGAACCAAAGTCTGTCTCCTGGAGATTTTTTTTAAATTAAAATATAGTTACCCAGGATTTCTAGGTATTTCAAGTATATACGTATGGAGTAGAGTATAGGGAGTTATTCTTTTTTTTAACTTTTCATTAATATTTAATTTTCAAAAATGTGATACCTGTACACGGCTCAGGATCCAGGCGGCCTGGATTACTCTTGCAGCTGCTTTGTGTGCAGTTGCCAATTTCCATGGAAGTATCGGCACCCAATGAATCACTGGGTTCCAGATAAACCTCCTTGTACCCACTATGTAGTCCTTTCCTACATTCTTATGGTAATCAGAACTAATTTTCAGTTAGTAATCAGAGTAGTTAAGAACTGGCATGAAGTAGCCTATAAGCATGAAGAGCAAAAAATGACTAGCAGCAGCCATAACTTTGAAACTATAATGAGTAGTCCATTAATTTTAGTTGTTAAAATCAACTTTATTGAAAAATCCAATTTATATCTGACAAAATGAGCCACTTTAAGTATTGAGCTCTAGGAGTTTTGAACTCACTCAATCACCATGCTAATCAAAATAAGGACCATGGGGCACCTGGGTGGCTCAGTGGATTAAAGCCTCTGCCTTCGGCTCAGGTCATGGTCTCAGGGTCCTGGGATCGAGCCCCCATCGGGCTCTCTGCTCAGCGGGGAGCCTGCTTCCCCCTCTCTCTCTGCCTGCCTCTCTGACTACTGTAATCTCTGTCTATCAAATAAATAAATAAAAATCTTTAAAAAAATAAGGACCATATTTACTGCACCCCCAATTTTCCTAATGCTCTGTATCATTTTGCCAGAGCTGTTGTAAAAAGCACTTCAAACTGGGTGGCTTAAGCAAATTTCTTGTCTCACAGATCTGGAGGATGGAAGTCTGAGATAAGGTTTGGGAGAGTTGGTTCCTTGTGAGGGCTCTGAGGGAGACTCTGACCCATGTTCCTCTCTTAGTTTCTTTTGGCTTGCTGGCAGTCATTGGCATCCCTTGGCTTGGAGTTGTGTCACCTAATCTCTGCTGTCTTCACAAGGCATTCTCCCTGTGGGCCTGTCTCTCTGTCCCAGTTTCCATGTTTTATAAGGACCCAGGTCATATTGGATTAGGGCCTTCCCTAAGGGTCTCATCTCAACTTAACTACATTTGTAAAGATCCTATTTTCAAATAAGGTCACATTCTGAGGCACTGGGGGAGTTAAGACTTCAACATATCTTCTAATATCACCTCCCTTTTCTAGGAGCATTCCCCAATACACCATGTGAAAAAGGACCCCTGTTCAATCTTTTCTTTAAGGAACCGGTGTCTTGGGTGGATTATGCGGCCCCGCAAGTTCAGTGGTGCTACAGGGGCACAGGGATGCTCTGCACAGTGTCTGGAAAGCCCCCACAAGAGAGTCACAGTGCAGACCCCTAAGGTTCTGGGGAAAGTGCTGTGTTCTGGGGAAGAATATGAATTACTGTTTGAAAGCAGCTTGTGGTGTGCTACCGTGCCCTAGAAGAGATTAAAAGTCTGACGAAGGAACCTTATATGAACATGCCACCAGATGTGCCCATCATGATCAGGGTGTTAATAGATCTTCTAAGGTGGTAATGCCAGGTAGGTGCATCAGGAATCCTTTTATGATAGAAATGTTCACACAGTTGCAGGAGGCACAAGTAAATCACACGAACAGGTGGTTCAAATTCCTGTCACTGCTCTCAAAAAATTTATGGTTTCTGTGAAGTTTCCTTCAACAACCAACAGAGCCCCATATGTTACTGCTGGGAAGGAGTGAGTCACCACTACATGACAGCTTTCTCAGACGTGGTCATGAAAGACAGTTATGAAGGGACATTTACCAGTGGGTAGAACTGCAAGCATTCACTTGAATGTTTGTACTGTATGAGTGAGGAATTGACCTAAGGTATGATCAATTATTTGGTTACTTAGGGATGTTGAAAGAACAAGATTAGAAGACCAGCAATGATGAAGTTTAAGGAAGAGACACATGGATACACCGATGATAACGGGCACAGAAATTGAGAATTGGCAGGTCTCATATCCCACCAACATCTACCTCAGAGAGTCACTGCATATCAGCTGTGTAGGATGACTCATTTTGCAGATGTTAGCCAGTCTTTCTCCTTGGTTATCCCCCTACTTACACAATGGGTCTGTGAACAGAGTAGTGGGTGGATATGAAGGCTGCCTGTCACTAACACTGAGGATTTCTGGCTGCCCTCCTGCTACCCCAAATTGACTGAGACCAACTCCTTGACTTGATATCATCCCTTAGAGAGACCAGATAACCATTTAGGGGAAGGCTGATTATACCAGATCCGTTTCAACCCTGGAATTGTTAGCCATTATCCGATAACTCAGCTATGGATTTGGTTTCATAACTTGGTAGTGACTCTGCCAACACTGTCCTTTAAGGGCTTTTAATGCCTGGGAAACTTTCTCATAAAGAAGGTATGACTCTGGGTGCAGGACCACCCATGGGATCCACTGCTACTGCCTTATCCACATCGTGTGGGAAAACTTGCCTCGTAGGATGATTGATAGAAGAGCTTATTAAAAGCTCAGTTAAGGTACAAGCTAGAGTATCATTCTCCACAAGGTACAGGATCTGTTCACAAGGTTGGAGTTTATACATTGAACTAATGATCAGTGTTTCCAATGTTACGTACTCAATAGCTAAACCACCTGGATTCGGGAACTGTGTGGAAGTAGGACTGCTCTCTCATCATCTCTTCTAGGGATCCCCTTGTGAAATCGTGTTTATCATCTATGCAGTCTTAGAATGTGCTAGATTAAAAGTCCTCATCCTCAGGACTGGTGAAGTGATGCTTTTACCAAGGGATATAGTAACACATCCATTGAGCTTGAAGCTGTGACTTCCATTTGGACATTTTGGGCTCCTTGTGCTACTGAACCAGCAAATAAAGGAATTACCATTCTAGTTGGGGAAATTCATCTTATTATGCTTAGTTTTTATTCTTGTATCCCAGTGTAGATCTAGGGTTATTGCCGTGCTAATAGGACAGAAAGGAGTAGATCTAAATTTCAGGGAACTCACCGTCTTTTGATACCTTTAAACTCAGTGCTAATCATATATTGAAAATGGTGGCAACATCAGCCCAACAAGGATAAAGTACCTGAGGATGTGAAGCGTCAGGGTGGGAAGGTCTTGATCACCCTTCAGGCATGTATATTAGATGAACTTAAGCACTTTAAGTTTAAGGGTAAGGCAATCCAGAATGAGTCATGAGATAGACGGTTGTGTAGAAACTCTTATTTGGTGCTCTGGTTTGACATTGGTGAAATCTATAGAAGGACAGGCTAATAGAATTCACTTTCTCTTAATTCTTATCCTTCTCACACCCACATTCTTCTTTGGTTACTTTTTGTGAATTTTTCTTTTAGGTTTTATGCTAGTCTGCAGTCATTGCCAGCTCCTTATTTCAGGGTTGGCATATTATTTGGAAAGCACTCTGAATCTTTGTAAAGTTTTTTTAACTTATGAAATATATAAAGCATATAGGAAAGTATGGGGAATAATATTGCAGGCATCCATTATATCCACCAAATAAAATGTTATAGGTATAATTGAAACCATTCCTTGATGCTTTGCAGAACCACTCCACTCCCCCTTCAGAGAAGGCCACCACACTAAAGCTGGTGTATATATATTTCTGTGTGCATGTATTCATAAATAATACATAGCTACATATTTGAAAATTAAATAAATTATATCACATGGTATATAGTTTTCTGTGTAACTTATTTTTTATTAAACATGTTTTTGAGATTTAATTTTGTCAATTAGGCTTGAGTTTTTTTTTTTAAAGTCCAGGAGTTGGCCTTGTTTCATTTTGTGTTGGTTTTTCACTATTATTTTAATTATTCCTGTTCTGAGACCATCAACTCTTTGTATAACTCTAGAATGTTCCATTCTCATTAGCAGAGCTCTAGTAATTCTGGAACATAAGAGGAAGAACTTTCCTGGCCAACATATGCATAACAGAATAAATGACTACCACTGAAGAGTGACTTGTGTTCTCTCCATTGCAATACTGTGGTACTGGTTTCAGGAAAACTCTCCTGGATTTCAGTTTTGCAAGGGAATAAATTCCAGGTTGAGACCCAGAAAATTTAACAGATGTTATTGACTCTGTTACCCATTTGCTTACCAATAATTATTGAGAATAAATTAGTTCTCACTTTTGTTATTTTTTCCAACAGAATGCCATTCTCATTGCTAGAAAATATATTGTGTTTGGAAGCAATAAAAAAGAAGAACAAAGGATGAATAAGGCTTCAGTGGGTAACTGGGAAATAACTCTAAAATTCTCACAGAGAGCTACCACAGTAACTGAAAAGGATCAATAAACCCACAAGTAACATCAAACAACAGCACCTCTGTTAAACATAACAGCTATACCATGGAGCTAACTGTGCTAAATCCTTTCTTTCCTCTTAAAAAAAAATGTGTTAAAACAGAGTTTTAGGAGTCTAACAAAGTCTTTATAAACACAACTACTCTCCAGAAATTTAGGATCCACGTCCATTTTTGAAGTTTTTATTTTTCCTCCCTAACTTAGTACCAAGAGCCTCCTCTGTACCTACTGTCATGATTGTTAGTAGCCTTCCAAGGAATGGTCTGTACATGGGGCCTCAGCGCGAGTGGTGGCTGGTAATATTAGCTCTAGTTTATAGCCCGTGCCCTTCTAATAGAAATGGTTGGGCATTATCAAATACACTCAGCTCTATCAAGTCCCATGGCAGTGAACAATATAGCCAGGAGGAATTTGGATGTAAAACAAAACAAAACAAAACAAAAACCAAAAAAGGTAGTATAAGAGCAACTAGCAGAGTTTTGTGGAGCTCTGCTTGCTTATTTTGGTTTGATGACAAGAAAAACATTCTGGACTTTATTGCACTCTGGCTGTTGGAACATTGTCAATTCCTTATAAAAACTGTATCCACTTAAGTGTGGAGAGGTCAGATATCCTGCATTTTTTTTAGTTCATAGATCTCCAGATTAAGAGCTGCTGCATCCAAAGCTTTGCATTTGAACACGGTATAAATCATGAAATCCTTTCCATATTGGCTCCTTTCACTTAGTAATATGCAACTGAGCTTCTTCCGTGTCTTTTCATGGCTTGATAGCTCATTTTTTTTTTAGCACCGAATAATATTCCATGGTCTGGGTGCAACATAGTTTATTTATTCATCCACTTACTGATGGACACCTTAGGTGCTTCTATGTTGAGGCAGTTATGAAGAAAGCTGCTATAAACATCTGTGTGCAGGTTTTTGTGGAGACATAAATTTTCATTTCCTTTGGATAAGTACCAAGGAGTGCAATTGCTGGATCTATATTTAGTTTTGTTAGAAATCACCAAACTCCCTTCCAAAGTGACTGTACCATTTCCATCAACATTGAATGAGAGTTCCTGTTGCTCTACATCCTCACAAGCATTTGGTGTTGTCAGTGTTCTGGATTTTGGCTATTTTAATAGGTATGTAGTTGTAGCTCGTTGTTGTTTTAATCAATGTGTTGAACATCTTTTCATGTGCTTACTTTCCATCTGTATATCTTTTTTCAACTATATCTTTATTTTGAAAGGAATCCTCATATTTAAAAACTGCTGACCTAGGCATATTTAAAAGTACTGATATAGGCAGTACTACTAGATATTAGAGTTAGACAGTGCCCATGTTTCAGTTACTTACTGGCTCAGAAAGGTGCTAGTGTTAGAGGGATGAGACCAATAATGGGTCTGGGAGACAGTTTGTTATGTACCCAGGACATGCCAACTACTCGTGCCAATGGTAGGATGCAGGTTTAGTGTTTCCTCATCCCTCCTGGGACTGGTCTCCTGGTTACAGGAGGAAAGGGATAGAAATCCTGCTAATACAACAGTGGAAGAACACTATGCAAAATACCATCACTATTGACATGACACATGCTTGTTTTTGCCCTAGAAAATTTCACTCTGAAGTTGCTAAACACTCCATCAATGATGCGTATGAAAGGTCTGCCCTTGGCCCTCATAACTGAATGTTAAGAGCTTGAATCCTGGCTGTGATGCTAGTAGAACGTGGGGAGCAGAAAGTGCACGTGGAGACTGGAGAGGGAGAAAGACTAGGAGGAAGCATAGATGAATTAAATCCCAACTGAGATTTAATTTAATGACTGAAAGGTGATTTGACTGAAAAAGTAAAGAAATTTTTGCACAAATATCTGAACTCTCAGATTTTATTATCATTTAGTAGTGTGATAGATTAATATTTTTGAAATGTTAACTTCTGTTTGTCTTCCATTTCAAGCAGATAATAGCCTATACACATTGCCACAGGGAAGAAATGCAGAGCAGAAAGCCCATCGATTTTAAGTCTCTTTCTGGATTATGTGTTCAAAAATCCTTGGGCTTCAAGGTAACATGGACAAAAATATTCTCAATAAATAATCATGCTCTTGAAAACCCAAAGTTTAAGGAATGTGGGTCTTCCCTTAGAGATTTCAAAATCATTTCCCACTGGAAGGGCAGAAAGATATAGAGGGAAACTGGGGAGATAAGAGACCTGGGTGGGTCCCACAGAGATGTGCTGTCCTTCATTAGTGCTGTTTATCCAATGTATCTGGTTAACCTCCCCCACCCACCGCCCCCCCTGCCTTAAGGAAACACAGTAGGATGGCATTTCTCAGTTCTCTTCAGACTGGGTGTAGCCATATGACTTACAGTGCCAAATACAGTGTGAATGAGAGTGGTATGTGTAGCTGTAAGAGCTGTGGTGTGACCACCCCCCACCTTCTCCCGCGCTGCAGTGGTTTTTATGGAAGTGCATGCTGAGATGAAGCCTCCCAACAGCCTGAGTCCCTCAGTGAACACAGGGACCAGAGCTTGTCCAGCAGCCTTCACTGGACCCAGCACGAGAAGTTAACTTTTCTGGTTTTAAGCAATTGAGATTTGGAAGGCCTGTGTGTGTGTGTGTGTGTGTGTCTGTCTGTCTGTCGGTATGTCTGTGTGATTAGTCCCAGCAGGCCTTAAAAATAGAGCCCTAAGGTAGCCCTCAGAAGTCTAGTTGCTGAAGTGCTTAGACTCTGAGGTCACACTTCCTGGGTTGGAAACCCTGCTCTGCCACTGACTAGCTAGCTATACATGCTTGAGCAAGTTATTGACCTTTCTGTGCCTCCATTTCCTCATCTGTAAAATGGGAGTAATAATCCTGTGCAAAGGGTTGTTGATTAAATAAGTTAATATTTGTAAGAAGAGTTTTGGGCACTTTGGTAACACACAGATGTTAGCTTTCCTTCTTCTTTTTCTCTCCCCCTGTCCCTCACATCAGGTCTTCCCTAAGAGGTAACCCATGACAAAGAAACGAGCACAATTTTAACCTCCAAGGAGTTGAAATAATTGCTTAGTTCATTTGAAGTTTCAAGAAAGTATTAAAGAGGAGCCTTGATGAGCATTATAGAATCCCTATTTTAATCATATCTGCTTAACTGCTTTTATTGAATTATTGTCGGTGCTGTGAGACAACGAGGCATCTACTGCTACCCCACTTCCCTAGCACTGGTCTCATGCAAGAATTCTCCTCCCCCAGTCATGCTCTTCCCTACTCCCTTCCCTGGGAAAGGGGCCACCACACATTCAGGAAGAGAGCTAACTCACTTTGAGACTGTTTCATCTTCATACCTGTAGTGAATCTAGAAGCCTCCCTAAGCTATCTGTGTGAGTGCTGTGGGTTTTAAAGCAATCTTTTAACATAGTCACTTGATTTTAAAGACAGAAACCTCCCTGGAACATTTAACCATGGGCACCACTTTTGCTCTTCTGAGTGGCTGCTCCCTGAACTTCTCTGAAGCTGGTGTTAGGGGTGTTTGGGATAGATTTCCAAAGATTCAAGTTCTGTGCTGGACCATTAAGCCTTTGAGGTCCAAGAAAAACCACAAAGGATTGCCAGTGTCAGGACTGAGGGAGGAACAAGCTTTGAAATATAGGAGAGGATAAAAAGCAAAACCTCTGCAGGAATATCATTCCCAATCAGATAAAAATACAAACCAAGTGGATGGTAAAGGTGAGTTTTGCAAAGCTGCTGCCCATGGGGTGGAAAAGTTTGGGAGGAGAGGGTCAGAGAAAGGGGAGGACAAAAACCCCTCCTGATGCATTTAAACCTAAAACCTGCTGTTTAATTATACTATTACTACAAAAATTCTTTTGAGCCTGTGGAGTAACCAAAAAGGAACAACATGACAAAGTGCACAGATAGGCATTCTATAGGATTCTGGACATGGAAACCCTGTTCCCTGTTTAGAAAGTCTCTCAAAACCCTCAGTTCTCAATCACAGGTTTCATCTGCATGGCTCATGAAAAGATCACAAATTTCAATTTTTCCTCCAGGATGCTGACGAGAACATTTAACCAGAAAGAAGGTCACTGGTAAAGGGATTCAGGGTTTATTGGATTCTTAAGGTTGTTTTCCAGGGATATTTATAAGAGAAACGATTTTGGAAAGGAAAATAAGTTGTGAATTGATGGCAATTCTTTCTGGCTGCAGATCTTTATTAAGGCAAAACATTGCATCCACACAGAAGAATCTGAGTCTCCGTTTTAACTTCTTCTCACATAAAAATGCACCAACCACAGTATTCTGTGGAAAGACCTGGAGTTTTTCATGCCTTTAGTTTTGTGGTTTCCTGATTTACATGGGGTATTGTGCATAAATATGCAGCGCCCCACTTCCTTGATGAAAATAGGCTTTCCTATTTTATGGGCCGGCATACATTGTGCTGAATTTCTCCACAAGGGACAAAATTTATGTTGAAAGCTGATCCAAGGAAAATTGACTTGAAAGGATTTCTCCAAAAGTAGCAAAAGTGCTTACTTTGATCATAGTTCCTGGTAGCTGAGCCAAGGAGCTAAGATCATAAGACATATATATTGTTAATAATATGAACAGTCTTACCAAAAAAATCAATCAATTTAGGAAATTATAGATCACAGAGAACACTATTTATCATGATTTTTTTATATAGAATTTTCTATTTGCCTCCCCTCGAGAGATTTGTCATGGTTCAGAGCATCTTTACAAACATACTCTAGGAGCTACCTACACATTTCCATAGTCTCAGCCTTGGTTTCCTAGTATGGGCATATTAAATACACATCTTTTATAATGGGGTCTTGACAAGACCATATATGATTCCATTTGCCCTACTGTATGTTTCGTCTAGCTCTCACCATATTGTTCAATCCCTTGGTAGAAGTTTTATATCATACCTCCTTCCCTCTCATCATCTTCCCTTTCTTTTTGTTTTAAGATTTTATTTATTTATTCAACAGAGATCACAAGTAGGCAGAAGAGGCAGGCAGAGAGAGAGAGGGGAGGAAGCAGGCTCCCCGCAGAGCAGAGAGCCCGATGCAGGGCTCGATCTCAGGACCCTGGGATCATGACCTGAGCCGAAGGCAGTGGCTTAACCCCCTGAGCCACCCAGGTGCCCCTCATTTCTCCTTTCTTGCTTGCTTTCTTCTTCCTCCTCCTCTTCAGCCATCTCATTCTCCGTTAGTGCTGCTTTTGAATGGCTTCTAACACAATAAAATTCTAGGCTAAAAAAGTTCCATCATTTCAAGTCTCTATGCAGACTAGTGATATAGCAGCAATGATACGGAGGTGATTAAAATAGATTTATTCACCAAACAAGAGCTGTAGGCAAGTGTCTGAGGTCAGTAGCATTGGGAAACATAAAGCACACCATCTGCATCTAAAGAATTTACAGACCAATAGGTCATAAAGATAGGATAGTAGGGAAGGAGGGTAAGTTTTTCAGAATTCTTCATGACTTTCTCCGTTATAAAGAATGACCTCACCCCACTCATACCCACAAGTGAGAAGAGTTTGAGGGTTTCAACTTTTTGGGTTTTTTTTTTTTTTCCATTTGAGATTTGCTATAAACAGAAATTATCTTTCAGCAAGTGAGAATTTATATTAAAATCATTCTATTCATAATGCATTAAAGATCTGAAATATAATTTTCCTAAACCATGCAGGCAGAAATGTTGAAAATCAGATATGCAATGATAGGAAAAATAGTATTTGAGTGCAAACATCACTACGGAGGACTAGAGCACAGGACCGTGACAGTTCTCACTTGACCAGCGTTGACTGTAGAAGCTATAAGTTGGGTCTGTGTGTTGCTACCAGAGCAACACTTTAAAATCCAGCTGGATTTCCTGCTTTTCATACTGAATTTATTGTTTGAACAAACTGACCTGTTGAAAGGGTCAGGGTTTTTTGTTTTTGTTTTTTTTTACACTGTGTAAACCAGCTATGTAAACCAGCTCTATACCTATAGTGAGATTTGGGCACATGGTCCTTAACTTGACTCCATATAACTTGGACTTCCTTCTGATTTCCTTTTGGTTCTTGGAGGTTGTTGGTATTTTTCATGGTACTCTGTGATGGTGAAGCAACCTGAAATACACTTGCCATAGTAAGATAGTTTTTCTTAACAAACTCCCTTTCACAACACAGTATTTTTTTTTTCCATCTGCTTAAGGAAACTGTTTTTTTTTTTTTTGTTTTGTTTTGTTTTTCTGTTTGTTTGCTTATTTTTGAGGATAAACTCTTTCCCATGGTTTTCAGGGCTTTTTGTAATTATATGTGGTAAATAGGTGGGTGAGGAGTTAGATACCCAGCATTCATTCTTATGTGCTTTTCTGCCTTATCCTCTGTGGCAAAGGCTACAAGCCTGAAAAGTACATTTTCTAGACTACTTTGTCTCCAGTGTTTTGGATAGCTTGACCTTCTGCCTTGTAGACACACTTATACAAGATTTGGAAAGAAAGGAGGCAGAAGCTATTTTATTCTTACTTTCATAGTAGACTAGGGCTTTACAGAGATGAGTTTTATAATGACCTCTGTTTTCCTTTGCTATTTACCTGCCCCAGATGTGTGGAGCAACTATGAAGTGTTATTGGTTTTCTGTAGGTTCTTAACCTCTAGATCTGACTTTGTCTAGGCCTTTCTGTGGTTCATAAGTGCCTAATTTCCTGTATTCTATCCTTTTCTGTTTAAAATATGGAGAATGGCTTCTCTTTTTCTTCTTTTCTTTTTCTGGTTTCTCCTTTTCTAACTGAACCCTGACTATGTAACATAAACTCTCTTCTAATAAAGATTCCTAAAGAAGACAAAATAGGGACTGACCCTATGCTTTGATGCATTCCTTAGTCTCCCCATTTCTTCCACCTGCCAGCTGTGTCTGCCAGCGTGCAATATTTCCTGTTCCTGAGCCCCCACTAAATCCACATTTCTTAATTCTTTCAGTTGTAGCACTCTATAATATGTTTATCGGTTCCAGCTTTAGTCCTCTTTTGTGTTGCTATTTTTAAAAATCATTTGTCTCTTCAGTGACCCCATTATAAGTTCCAGGAGAATCAGCCTATTTTATTTTTCTTTTGGTTCCCTTACAGAGACAACATAGTATCATACACATAATGGGCTTACTGAAAACACACACGTACATGAAAAGCAACCCTCTGTGGTTTTGTTTTGGGATTGTAAAAGTTATATATGCTTATTATATATAAAGAAGGTAATAGATAATAGTCTTAATTGTCTAATTCAGAAATGATCACTATTAACATGTCGGTACATTTTATTCATGAATATTTAATTATAACTTGAATTATATGAGGAATGAGAACAAAGTTTCTTATATCTTTTTTTCTACTAACATACGACCAATATTTTGCCATCATTAAACATTTCATATGCGCACTGAGCTGACTTTACAGCACTTGGATTGTACACATGTGCCATCATTTATTTAACCATTTTTCCATTGCTAAATATTTAGGTTGTTGCTACATTTTTACTGTAAAAAAATGCCACAGTAAAGTTAATTGGACATTAATCTTAGCATCACAAAAAAATGCTTAGTGCATCTTTTCCTTAAGATTAGAGATATTTAGGAATTACCTCTAAAAATGAATAGTGTTATAAGTGACTTACAAAGAGTGATAAGAATACGGAGAAGAAAGCATGCAATGATAGAGTGGCTCTCCTCATGTATTAATTTAGTAAAGAATATGAATAAGTGATTGAATGAATTAGCAAAATAGTCCTGTTGCTAATCCACTTCACCAGTGGCACAGAAGTAAAAAAAGTTGGAGGCTGTATTTAAAGTTTTATTTATTTGTCAGACAGAGAGAGAGCGCATGCACAAGCAGGCAGAGGCGGTGAGAGAAGCAGGCTCCCTGCCGAGCAAGGAGCCTGATGCAGGATTCGATCCCAGGATGCTGGGGTCATGACCTGAGCCAAAGGCAGCAGCTTAACTGACTGAGCCACCCAGGCTCCCCTAGAGGTTGTATTTAGAAATGCACTTTGTATCCATCTGTGTCATGTATGCATCCACAAGCTAGCTGTACTCTCTCTTGTGTCTGTTAGGGAATTTGAAGCATCTCTTACACAAAAGGTGGTATAAGTCTAGTCCATACTAACATCATCAGGTAAAGAATCCAGGCAATGACATTATTTCACTTCCTAATTTATGAATAAATCATTTAAGTTCCATGAAATCCAGACTAAGGGGGATACTGAGGGCCCTTTGAAAGACAAATAGGTGGCACTCTGGTGTTACTCATTGACCTTGTGCAGAGCAGAGTGGAGTAGGAAGGGGAGCACCATGTCATATTGATGTGGGCCAATATAAATGTTCTGGGCCAAAATCAAATTATTTCGAGGCTTAATCATTTTAAGGGACCACTCTCTGGACTATAACCTAGATGGGCAGTATGATGAGATAATTTCTCATTTGAGTTTGTTGCAGTGGGTAAACAAAGATAGCTATTTCCAGGTTAGCCTCTGGGCACTCAATTCCCAGAATTGGCATTTAGCATATCAGACACTGATACTTTCTCTTTGCCATATTGGTGCTTTCAAAAATGGAAAACCACATCAAATACCAATATAATATAGAGGGAAAATTAAAGGTCAGATTTCATATAATAAAGGAAATCCATTTTCTCTTCTGGTAATCCCTAGAACTTCAGCACTCAGGATGTTCAGGGATAGCTGCAGGATGAAAAACATCAGAGGAGGAAGGTTTTTAAAAATTATGACAAATCTGATGAGCAAGATTGCTTTCAAAAAATGTTCCAGAAGGAAGTCCTAAAGGGAGCAAAACACAGCATCATAAAATAATGTTGGTTTAGGTAATGGCATAAGGGATCACCTTGCAGAAACTTGTAGACAGCCTTCTCTTTTGTTTGGCATGAGTGATTAATAGCTGGTTCTGCCCATAATTTGTCATCTCACACACTGGGCTCTCAGCACCCTGATGTATTTTCAGCAAACATGGCTTTTACTTTGGCACAGGGTCTTGACAGAACAGTACTCAAGACAGAGCATATATTTTGTTAGTGCACACTGTGCAGTGTGACCTAGGAGTAAGGAAATGGTAGATCTTCCAACTATGTCTTAACAGTGGGTCACAAGTGAGAAGGTCACTCTTGGAGACAATGATAAGAGATAAGTCTTCTCAACTACTTGAGAAACATTGCATTGAGTCTGCAATGTTTAAATATTTTGTATATATTAACTCATTCAGTCTTCACAGTGATGTAAGCAAGAGGCACTGTTGTGGTGCTGTACAGGTGAGGAAACTAAGCTCTGTTTCTATGGAAACAGAAATCAGGGAATTTCCCTAAATCATCAGAGCTGAATTATCTGGGATTCACACAACACTCTTTTCTTTACAGTTTCTCTGATGACTTCAGTGCATTTGCCAGCTAAATCTTTACCAATCTGGCCTCAGCCATCTTCTCTACCTCGGCTTCTGCTACCATGCAGTATGATTTCTGTATTCTAGGCACTCAGATAATTTGCCATTTGCAAAAGGTGCTTTGTCTCACCCTATCCACATCTGTCTGACCTGCACTTCACAGCTTCACTGGCTGGCAGATTTCAGCTTCCAAGTTCAATGAATAACTTCTATTCCTAAAGTCATCACGGATGTCTGCTTTGCAGAAGAACATACTAATTCCCTTCTCTGTTCTCTAATGACCTTTCTTCCTTGGCCTGATTAGCACTTAGCATGTTACATTGTCATTCTGAATAATTCATTCAAGTGGCTTTCCTTCAGAACAGGAGCAGGAATGACATGCTACCCAATTTTTTTTTTTTAAGATTGCCCCATCTGTGGTAGCATGTGTGGTATCGAATATGTGCTTGATAGGCTTATTTTGAATTAATAATTACAAATAAATGGGTAGCTACATAAACGATTACCAAACACCAGAAGAATGCGAACATTATCAGACCAATTAAGAATAAATGGTGCTTATTTACCTGAAGTTAAGGGTAATATATGTGATTCTGCTCTAATTAGCTGGTGCCTTTATTTATATGATATGTCTGGAGTTGGAAACTACTAATATTCCCAAGATTGACCTTGAAGCCATTATCCCCAGAAAGTCACGCCCTAATTTTTGCTTCACTGCCACCTTCTGCTGTTGCCTTCAACAATGCATGTGCCTCTGGTGTAGTCATTTTCCATATTGATCATTGACTGTGAGGTCAGAGGAGCAGCTGCTGGTGAAGGCTCAGCACTCCTTCCTCACACTTCCCTCTCACACCAGCCTGCGCTTCCCTGTGCACTTTATTCCATCTTTCCATGAATATTCATGGACACCTTCTGTTTAGGAGACATTGTTCTAGGGGCTTGGCACTGAGATGTGAACAAGGAAGACACAGTCCCTTCCCTCATGGGGTGGGCAGAGTGAACATTGGAAATGTAGATAAAGAGCCACTGTCTCGAGGTCTTGGCTTCTCCACCTCTCCTTTCCTGATTCTGCTCTTGATGAGACCAGTTCCCAAGACTAGGAACTTCAGTTGTGAGCAGTATGAGTGAAAGGGTTAAGAGAGGAAGCTAGTATGGCTGGTGTAGTGGGTGAAATGGGAAGGAAGCTGCGTAAGAGAGGCCTGCTGAGCAGGGAGAAGATGTGGAGAAATTCATCCAGAATGTAGCCATGCTCTCTTCTAAATGGAAATACTCAAGATGTTGAGAATAGAAACAAACAAAATGCAATAAATAAAAATAAAAACAGTAATAGGTAGCATTTCTGTACCATAGTCTTCCATGTATTTTGTGTGTATGAATTCATACAATCTTCATAAAACCCTACTGAGTAGATCGTAGTATTACCCTCATTTCACATGTGAGAAGACTGAGGCATAGAGAAGTGACTTAAACAAGTGGGTGACAAAGATGGGATTTGGACTCAGGCAGTTTAACTCCAGAGTTCTTATTCTGAACTATTAAATAATATTGTCCCTTAATAAATACTTCTTTAAGTAAAAACAGATGTAAATTATCTTACTATATCACAGGAAAAGGAAGGACATTTTATATGTCTTAAAAGCTAGTTCAGCTAAATTTTAGTTCTTATGAATTGATTTTCTGGTATATAGATTATTGAAGCATTTCAGCTTTGCCTCCTCTCTTGTGTCTTCAGATCTGCTGATATGCTTTGTATAAAACAGAACAAAGGAGAAAAATTAATTGTACCATTTCATAGAGGCCTAACCACTCAGTGCTCCTCTGTGTCCTGCTGCTGGGCTAATTTTCAAAATTGATATCATACATGAAAAGCAATTTTCTGTAGAAATTTTGTAGAATTTATTAATAGAATTCTGGATGGTCACTAACGTGGACCATAGGGAGAGGGGGGTGGTTGATAAAGCTGAGGACTGTTCTCACATTGGAAACAGGCACTAAGGTTGGGACATACCAGCTCTGGCAGGAAGCTGGATAGAGTTCCAAAGGCTCTAAGTGTATGGGCATTTACTTAAAAAAAAATGTGACTACCAGAGGAAAATCAGTCTTGATAATGGCTTAGAAAAGGGATCAACAAACTATAAAAGACTGTATGGTAAATATTTTAGGTGGAGCTATTTCTGGCACACAT
The DNA here is from genome assembly GCA_004024625.1 of Mellivora capensis. Classification (NCBI taxonomy): domain Eukaryota; kingdom Metazoa; phylum Chordata; class Mammalia; order Carnivora; family Mustelidae; genus Mellivora; species Mellivora capensis. Next base: position 26,869 of record PISX010012324.1, on the reverse strand, counting down.
GGTCGCAATTCTCTGGGACAATAACTCAACTCTGCCCCTCTAGAACGCATAAAACTAGAGGGAATCCTTGAATGAATGAGTATGATGGTGTTTTGTTGAAACCCTGTTAAATAGTGGGCCAGATTTGACTCGTGGGGCCATAGTTGGCAGGATCCTGGTTTAGAACCATAGGTGAGCAAAACAGTTGTCCTTGAATAGTATAACTCACCACGATTTATGTTTCTTCTGTTGAACTTCTGGTTGGAAGTTCAAGAATTTCTACTTTGAAGAAAGGTATCAGGAAGGATGTTAGAAGTAAATATAAACCTGAAGAAGAATGGCCAGAAGCCCAAGAAAAGGTGTTAGGCAGTGGTTTAGGAAGCAGTTTTCTCACTTGAGGGTTCATGGCTGGTTCCCTGGCCATCAGTTATAGGAGACAAGGAAGATACATAGCAATGGCCTCACAGTCTAAGGCCTGCAGGACTGACTCCATGGTGCTTATGAGGAGAAGAATGAGGGAGCCTCCTGTGCTAGCTGCAACGCCACCCCATATCTGTCCTGGGATAAATGGGTAATGGGATAGAGGCCAGGACAATTTCTGGGCCTTGGGTATCTGGTAAAATGTGAGGCTAGAATAATTTAACTACCTTAGGGTACATTTTATGTAGACTCATGGGTTTCTCTTTTTTTATACTTTGTCTTTCTCTCATTTTTAAATGTTTTCCTCAAAAAGGATTATTTTAGAAAGATTTCAATGTTCATCTTTCCTAGACATAACTGTGCCTAGTTCTCTCTGTCAGCTCCCACTGCATTCAGCCCCTTGGGTTTCTAGCCTGGATTATTAAACAGGTTCATAGCCAGCCTCATTGCCTCTAGCCGTAGCCTTGAGTCCTTGTCTGCTTCTCCAACATTCCTTTGACATTCACTGCTTTGAACTTCATATTTGAACAACTTCAGCATGGTGTTTAGTTTCTTTCCATGCTGAGCTATTTCTTGCCTCTGTACCTTTGGTCACACTGCAATTCTTCCTCCTTGGCCAGACTGCTTAACTTCATTCATCATTTAAGACCCAGATTGCATTACTGTCTTACAGGCTATGCATATTTATTCTGTTGTGCTAAAATATTGTGTTTCCTTACCTCCTCCTTGGAGTGTGAATAGGGCATGTATTCTTATGTCTGCACCGCAGGGTTTAGGACATACTATGCATGCTTTTAAAATCAGTCATGAATGAATCAGTGTCTGTGATAAGTAGGGGAACAGGATGTTCTCAGGATTGAGGTTCAAAACAGAGAAGAGAGAAGTCAAAACTCGGGACAGAGAAAATGCATAGAGTTTGCATAATTGGCTAGTTGCTTTCAGTGTAGGATGAGTTATGGATGAAAAACAGATGCAGGGTAGGTAAATAAATAAATTATAAGTCATTCCACATACCTTTTTCCTAATTATTTTAGGGGGGCAGAAATGACATTTATTGTAAGAATTTGCATGCAGTAGTCTAAAGAGATTTTGGCATTTGTATGAGTTCTGAGCAACATAGGTACTCAGAGGAATGTACATCTAATTTTTCCCCTGTCATAATTAATGGCAGTAACTTTTAATGATGGCCTCTGCCCTTGGGTCTACAGACATTCGAAATAGTTTGGTTGGACATTTTAATGTGCGGGGAAAAAATACTATGGACATATTTAAGACAGCCAAATCCTTAAGCCTTTTCTGGACTTATCTGTGGTCATTGCCACACTAGCTCATTACCATGGTGATGAATAGTTGGTGGTGCTATCTCTAAAGTTTTCTGTATGATTCAATGAAAATATCAATAATAACTATTCATTATTGGTTATGCCTGGCATCAGGCTAAGCACTTCACATGCATTATTCCAATTAATCACAATAGCTCCGTGATACAAATTAGGACTCTGAGGCCCAAGGCCACCCAGCAGCAGAGCCAAGATTTTGACTCCAGCAACTATGTTCTTTATCATCACACTGTGCATTTGCTCTAATTTATTCACTTGTTTAGGTCTTTCTATTTCAAATGCCTTTAGTCAATACAGCAACTATGGGTTCTGCACACACACTGGAAATAACATGGTCTGCTAATTCCAACCCTTCACTCACTGTATAAGCCAGTTCCTAGTTTCAAGCTCAGGCTCAAAATGTAGACTCTTTTATGAGATATCTGGCAGCAAGCAGGTGAAAGAAAGAATTCAAAACCATTTCCTTTGTTGGGAGAGACATGCCAAGTAGTTGGGAGGAATTGGGGCTGCCTTTCTGACATTGCTCCATTCAGCCCACGGTCTCCTCTCTTGGAGAGCCTCACTAAAGTCCTTCCCATAATTGCCTGCCTGGAAGGTGGAAAATGGGATGTGCAGTGTCACAGCAAATGAGGGCAAGTGGAACCCAGTAGAGCACGTCAGTGAAACGGCTCAGGATTAGCTGGGCACTCTCACCCATTTTTCTCATTTAGTTTTTCTTCAAAAGAATACTGCATAAAATATAGCACAGTAGTAACCCACAGCTTATTTTAAAGTGCTGTCTTCTGGCAGCACGCGTTAGCACATGATTAGAGTTGAAAACTGAGAAGCTAGACCTTTTTCAGTGGCTAGCCTGCTGTGCGAAAGGCAGTCAGGTAACACACCCCAGGATGAACCAAGGCATAAGCATTTATTAAGTATCTGTTCGCAATCCGGCATGAATTTGAAGGCTTTGGATACCAAAAGAGTATCAGGAGCAAAGTTTCAGTTTAACTCTAGCAATACACAAGCCAAAGTAATACGTTTCCATCTTAAATGGCTGATAGAAGCTACGGCAATTGAGAAGATAAATAGTTGAATGACAGCTGGACTTGTCGGGCATAATGGGCATTTGCTCTTACTGTCTATGATGTCCTCCTCTTTCCTCTAATAAGATGATGCAGATTTTTCTCTGGGGAATCATGCATCATCTACTTTTAATCCATTTAGTTTGGGTGATAGGTGATAGCTAAGACAGGAATGGGCATATTACTGATGGCAGCCAATGAAAAAAAATTTTTTTTAATTCTTACATTACCTGTAGTTGAAGCCAGTCTTACACACATGAATTTTCCAATTAGGTGAAATGATAAATTCCTTTTTTTTTAAAAATATATGGCAACCAAAGGATTCCTAAATTGTTTTTTTTTTGTTTTTTTTTTTTGTTTGCTTCTAGGTAGGGCATTATAGATTTTTGCTTCTGGGCAGGATACAGTCAATGCCAACAGGGTGATGTTTCCACAGCAGCAGCTTCAAATGGATGGATAGATTACAAAATTCATATTTCTGCATTCATGAGAGGGTTGTGGAAGTAACAGAGATGAGATAAACCATAATTTGAGAGAGAAGTAAGCTGCCTACCTCCGGCCATTTTTCAGCCTGGGTCATCTGCCAAGTTGGGGCATGATCATAGGACTAGTCTTGCTCAAGCGGCAGGACTCTGCTGAGGGGAGAAATAACTACCTTAGCTTTTAGCTGTTCAGTGGGGGTGGTGTGGCAATTTGGAAACTTGAGGAGACTCAAACATTTGTTTTCTCCAAACAACTTCTGGAGTAACAAGGGAGCTAAGCTAAAAGCTACTGAAATGTGAAGTAAAATATCTAGACATTCCTGGTGCTTAGGAAGTTCGATCTGCTAGTGAGGGAACTTGCATCGAAAACATTAATTACCTGCCAGGAATTCAAAGCATTGGCTTGGGGGCTGGATAGAGTGACTGAAACTTACAAGGAGTAGAAACGGACAGCATCTACTGTTCTGCGCTTGGTAGACAGAGTCCTATCAGGGTTCTAATAAAAAATCTAGAATATGCATGCCCTTAGAGCATTAAGAATCAGAAGTGTACTGAATATTATAAATATTGCAATCTAGTTTTATGCCAGAAGAGTTTCTAATTGGATTGAGATGATCATGTCCTCTTCATATTTACTTAAATGTGGAGAAAGCACTCTTCAGTGAAATATGAAATGATTTGGACCCTCTTTTATTCTTTTATTCATTATATCTGGCATACAATTAAAAATTAATAGACCTGTGAAAAGGCAAGATAATATAACCAGTAATTAAGAGAAGAGGCAGACATATAGATGTCAGTCCATGGATGATCTAGGTCACTGAATTAGCAGACAAAGTATTATAAATAATATATTAAAGAAATTAGAGGTAAGGACCAGATAGATAAAGGATATTTATAAAAATCAAATAATCACTCTAGAACTAAGACCACAGCAAAAGTAACAACAACAACAAAACCCAGGACGTGGAAGTGTCTGGATATAATTAGAACATGGGTACAACTGAACACAATTTAAAGCAGGTCATTAGAAAACATCCAAACAGGGTGCCTGGGTGGCTCAGTAGGTTAAAGCCTCTGCTTTCGGCTTAGGTCATGATCTCAGGGTCCTGGGATCGAGCCCCACATTGGTCTCTGCTCAGTGGGGAGCCTGCTTCCCTCTCTGTCTCTGCCTGCCTCTCTGTCTGCTTGTGATCTCTCTCTCTCTGTCAAATAAATAAATAAAATCTTTAAAAAAAAACAACAACAACAACATCCAAACTGATCCACAGAGGAGAAGAAATGGAAAGGACAGAATAGAGGGCAAAAACCATGCGAAACGAACTTAAAAATTTATAGTACATAACCTGTGTATATAAGAGGAGCCCTAAAAGGAGAGCACAGAATGGGACAGCAGTAATATTTGATAATGATTAAAATTTTTCACAATTAAAATTCATCAGCCCAAAGATTCAAGAATGTAGTGAATATAAAGTAGAAGAAACAGATATGGGCACATCCCAATAAATCTGGAAGAAATACTAAAAGAAAAGAACCTTGGAAGCATCCAGAGAAAAGTCACATTACTTTCAAAGAAAATAAAATTAGATTGTTAGCTGACTTCTTTAAAAACACAGTGGAAGCCAGATTGTGGTGGAATAGTATCTTAAAGTGCTGAATGAAAATAACTGCCAAATAGAATTATGCATTCTGTAGGAATATCCTTCAGAATAGCATGAATGTTTTCAAAGATTGTGAGAACTTTCCTTCAGTAAGCCTGCAGTAAGAGACAACCTAAATAAAATTCATCAAGCAGAAAGATTATCATAGATGGAGACAAAGAAATGTAGGAGAGAATGAAAAATACCAGAAAGGATAAAAGATAAATGTATGATAAGTATGTTAATAAATACATGAGTATATGTATATGCAAGTGTATCTGAATATTGAATATCTGTGGAGATGCATTTATATGTAGAACTAAAATGTATGACAACAATAAAAGTCAGAAGCTTGAAAGTCCTAATGCATTGATAGTACTACAAAGTGGTAAATGTAATAAATTGAGTTAACTGTGTAATTCAAGGAAGTGTTTTATAAGATTTATGAGTATTGCTAATAGAAGAATATGAGAATATGTGAGTACACTTGATAGAAAGAAAATACAGAATAATAAAATACATGATTCAACCAAAAGAAGAATGGAGAAAAAGTGAACAAGTGGGAAAAAATAGAAAATGAATGATAGAACAGTAGATATGGCCCTAGCTATTATTAGAAATTACTTTAACTATAAATGGACTGAATGCTCCAATAAAAATCTAAGGTAGACTGAGTAACAATTAAAGTCCCATTATGTTGCTGACCAGAGACAGAGACTACTTGAAAGACATAGAAAGTTTTAAAGTCAAAGGGTGGAAAAATGTTTTAACCACCAGTCAAGAGAAAATAGCCAAACTAAGAGACAAAGTAGACAGAAATAGCAAGAAGCAAGGGTATTTCCTAGTAAGGAGGTTCATCCACAGAAAGACATTCTAGTGTGAAATTTATATGCACTCAACATTATAGCTACAAAATAGATGAGCAGAAAATGAACAAATTCCAAGCAGAACTAAAATGACATTAGAAAATTCCTATAATTGAAGTTGATTTAACAAGCACACAGAAACTCAGTAATGGGATAGATCTGAACAACAAAATTAATAAACATGACTCAATTGACATACATAGAACACGGAATCAGCTTTAATAGAATTCAGATCATTTCATGTACACATGCCAAAATTGACTGTATGTTGGGCCAAAAGAAAGCCTCAAAAATTTCAAATGATTCAGTCTGTTCTAGGACGACATTGACATTTAGCCAGAAACAAATAACAAAAACATGATGAGGAAATTCCCAAGTTCACTGAAATTAAACAACAATCTTTTAACTAATCCCTGGGTAAAATAAGCAATCAAAATAGAAATCAGAAAATATTTTATATGGAATGACAAGGAATATTAGCATATGAAAACTTTTAGAATGAATCTAAGTTAGTGTTTGAAGGAAAATTTTTAGCTTAAATGCATTTAAAGAAAATTAAGAGGAAAATAAATATTTAAACTTTTATTTCAAGAAACTAGAGAATGGGGCGCCTGGGTGGCTCAGTTGGTTAAGTGACTGCCTTCGGCCCAGGTCATGATCACGGAGTCCTGGGATCGAGTCCCACATCGGGCTCCCAGCTCCATGGGGAGCCTGCTTCTCCCTCTGACCTCCCCTCTCATGCTCTCTCATTCTGTCTCTCTCTCTCTCTCAAATAAATAAATAAAATCTTTAAAAAAAAAGAAACTAGAGAATGAAGAGCAAATCAAAGCTATGGAAAATAGAAATAAGGGCAGAAGTAAATGATACAGAAAAAAATGATACATGGGAGAAAATTAACAAAGATAAATATTTTGTTTTTTCTTTAAAGATTATTGAAATTGAAAAATTTTAACTACCAACCATGATAAAGGAGGGAGGGAGAGACCGGAGAGGAAGGGAGAGAGCGCACTAGGTTTTACTTTATGGATAAAAAGAACGTTTGAACTTTAGGTGAAGAAATTCAAAAATTTAAAGAAAATGGACAGTATTGATGAAAAATATCACATAGCAATGCTAATAGAAGTAGACAATTTAAATAATCCTTTATCTGTTGATGAAATGGAATTCTGGTAAAAAATATTTTTCAAAGATGTGTATGACTTCACCAGTGAGTTCTTTTATTCACTCAAGAAAGAAGAGCACTAACCTTGGACAAGCTCTTACAGAGAAAATTCAATGAAGAATCTTTTTCTCATTCTTTCTATGGGACCATCTCACCTTAATTGCAACACTTAACAAGGGTATTAAAAGAAAGGAAAATTACAGACCAAATTCTCTTATGAATATAGATGCAAAAATCTTTAACAAAAATTAGCTAATTGAATCCAGTGGTGTAGAAAAAAGACAATATAATCAAATGTTGTAGACACAAAAGATTGATTTATTTTTTTGAAAGATCAATTAATATAATTCACTGTGTTAATTAGAAGAGAGGAGAGTGACATCATCAAGATGGTGACATAGGTCATTCCAGACTTCAGGTTTCCTTTGCAAAGAGACTAACTAGAGACTATCCATAGATAAGACACTCTTGTGAAAATTCCAGAACCCAGGGGTGAGACTGAAGCATCCCCCTTAGACAATAGAAACCTTGAAGAACCACATTAAATGAATAAGAGACATAGATTAACTTTGCGTATCCTTGCCTCAAGCTGGAATAGAGTTGCACTAAGAGAGTCCCCCTGTGTGTATGGTCTTCTAAGTGGGAAGAAAATAACTTAAGGTGGATATCTAGCTTCCCCAGCATTGTGGGACTCTTCCCAGGAAGCGTAATCAGTTTCACGTCTCAGGATTGCTAGAGGCGTCTGTGGAACTCTACCACTGGGGAATCAGGGATAGAAAAGAGGGGCAGGGCTGACAGTAATCAGAGCTCAGATCTTGGTGGACTGTGTTGCTCCCTGCAGAAGTGCCAGAGCAGAGATCCCAGCCAGTAACTCTACAATCTGCAGAGCTGAGATGCTAGCCCCATCCAGCCAGGGAGCTCTGTTAACAGTTGTGCTTGATTTGGATCCTCATCCAATAGGCCATACTGGCCGGGAAGCCCACTGTACAGCTCTACCTGGACAGGGGAACAAATTCACAGAGAGCCAACACAGCAGTCCTTCCCAATAGTTGAACATAACCTTGGGAGGCACAAAACCAGTGAGTGACTGGTGACCCCGAGCAGCCCCAAGTCCTATCCTATCCTATGGTAACATGTATCCATGGAGTCCAGCCAGCACTGAATGAAGCCCAGCATTTGGCCTACCCAGTTAATGAACAAAGCCTACAGAGAACCAAGTCAGTGACCCCACACAGTTGCGGACCATAGCCTATAACTCCATCGGACCACAGAGCCCAGACAGAGACTTTGCATGACTGCATAGCACAGCTTTCAGTCCCACTCCTGTGTTGGGTGCAGCTGGCAGCCCCGCCCAAACAAAGAGCTCAACCAGTGACCTTGCCCAACAGTAGAGCACAGCTAACAGCTTATCTGAGGGTGAAGTCCAGCTTCAGGACACAGCCTCTGGCCCCACCTGAATGCAGAGCATGGCTGGAAGCACTGTCTGGTCAGGGAGCACAGTCTGAGGCCCTACCAGGCCAGGAGCAACCGTGGAATGTCACCTAAGCCCTGCCCAACTGCAGAATCCAGCAAGTGGTACTGTCCTGTTAGGGAACATAACCTGCAACCCAGCCTGCCCAGAGAGCATTGTAGGGAGCCCAGCTGCTGGCCTCGAACATAGTCCGCAATCCTGCCTAACAGGGGGAGCCCACTGGTGTCCCCACTTGAATGTGGAGCCTGGCCAACTGGGGATCTGATGCAAAGCATGTGGACTATAGTTAATAGTTAACAACATTGTAAACTTGAAAGTTGCTGAGAGATTAGATCTTAAAAGTTCTTACCACAGTATATATATTTTCAAATTTACATTTATCCCATTACACGCCTAAACTTACACAGTATTATACTATGTTAAATATATCTCAAAGAAGCTGGACTCCAAGGAAGACACATAAATGGCCAAGTGACACATGAAAAAAGGGCTCCATATCCTTTGTAATTAGAGAAATACAAGTGAAAACCACAGTGAGATACCACCTTACACCAGTTAGAATGGCTAAAATGAACAAGACAGGGAACAACAAATGTTGGAGAGGATGTGAAAAAAGGGGAACCCTCTTACACTGTTGGTGGAAATGCAAGCTGGTGCAGCCACTCTGGAAAACAGTATGGAGATCCCTCAAAAAGTTGAAAATAGAACTACCCTATGACCCAGCAATTGCCCTACTTTGTATTTACCCTAAAGATACAGATGTGAAAAGAAGGGGCACGTGCACCCCAGTGTTCATAACAGTAATGTCCACAATAGCCAAACTGTGGAAGGAGCGGAGATGTCCTTCAACAGATGAATGGATAAAGATGTGGTTCATATATAAAATGGAATATTACTCAGCCATCAGAAAGGATGAGTACCTACTCATTTACATGGAGATGGATGGAACTTATACTAAGTGAAATAAGTCAATCAGAGAAAGACAATTATCATGTAGTTTCACTCATACGGGGAATGTAAGAAATAGCACAGAGGATCATAGGGGAAAAGAGGGAAAACTGAATGGGAAGAAATCAGAGAGGGAGACAAACCATAGGAGACTCTTGACTCTGGGAAACAAACTGAGGGTTGCAGAAAGGGAGGTGGGTGGGGAGATGGGGAAACTCAGTGATGGGCATTAAGGAGAGCATATGATGTGATGAACACTGGATGGTATACCCAAGTAATGAATCATTGAACACTACATCAAAAACTAGTGTTGTACTATATGTTGGCTATTTGAATTTTTTTAAAAGCTGGGAAGAAAATATGAGAAAAAAATTGTATGATCATCTTTTATGTAAACTTCACCCTAATCAGTTATAAACATTAAAAGAAGCCCTACTTTATCCATCAGGGAGAGCCTACAGAAATTACTTCTTGATTTGAATCTTAAAGCATTAATAAGAAAAGGAGTGCCTGTTGTCTGAGCTAGTAGGATTTTCCACCAGGGATACTGCAGATAGAATTCCTGCATTGGGTCTGAGGTCCACAGAAGATGACTAACATGGCTTTTAACTTCCTGAGTCTGTGATTCACATGTTTCATCAACAACAAATCAAATTATAGCTTATCAACTCCTTAAAGTCCCAACTTTAAGACTATTTTCAGTGTGAGGAAACATGTAGCAGTTATCAATTTATTTGATGGTAGTTGCCCCAAGTATATGGCAGTAAGAGACATTTTAAAAAGTAATCCATATATGCTCTTAACATGTGGACTATAATGTCCCTCACTGTTGATTTATCCAAACAATAAAACCATGTAAAAAACACTTTAGTAAAGTCCTTAACAATATGAGCTTTGGCATCAACATACCTGTGTCTGAGACCTTGCTCTGCTTTGCATTAGGTGTTAGGAAAGCTATTGGAGTCTCAAAATTTTTTGCCTTCGTTATTTTATAAGGGATACCTGGACCCTGGTAAACTTTCTTTTTTTTTTTTTTAAAGATTTTATTTATTTGACAGACGGAGATCACAAGTAGGCAGAGAAGCAGGCAGAGAGAGAGGAGGAAGCAGGCTCCCTGCTGAGCAGAGAGCCCGACTCGGGGCTCCATCCCAGATCCCTGGGATCATGACCTGAGCCAAAGGCAGAGCCTTTAACCCACTGAGCCACCCAGGTGCCCCCCTGGTGAACTTTCTTATCTGTAGCTTCTTACACATCAGTTGAACTGAATCCCCCCCCTGAAAGGCCCCCAATTATTTTCTTATGTGTAGAATGAGAATAATAAATGTAACATACTCATTGAACATTTATAAAAATTAAAAGAGATCATTTATGTAAACTTGTAAGTCAGCACATACATATTATGTGCTAGTAAATAGTAACATATACAGTGATCATTACTCCCATTTCCTTTCTTGTAAACAACAAAAGAAGCGTAAATCTTGCCATCTTGGAAGTATTAAGCACATTTTTTCTTTGGCTTTGGTAACCACGACTGATTTTCTCAACAATACTTTGTTTTTGACACTTAGATAAGGTTGTAAATTAAAGGTCATTTCATCTTGCCGACCTCCTTACCTAGTTCAACCACCAATCCATCCTTAAGCACAGTGAGACTGACCACAAGAGCAAGGCCCCCTTCCACTTAGATCTAATTGGATTTCGAACAATGAGGACAAAATGGAAAAGGTGCTAATTAATTTGTATTGCTTTTCTTTGGTAGCTACAGGGAATAAAGGGTGCTTTTATCAGGAAAAAGGCAGGCTTCGCATGTGGCCCAGAGATGGGTGGATGGCAAATCATTGTGGTTGGGTTTTATGGAGGATAGTTTCTCCATGTGCCAGGATACCTCCATCCCAATAAAGATGCGTACATACAGGTGATTCCATATAGAGGATTCTGATCTTTAATGGATCTCTTGGTGAAGTTTATCTTCTCTAATCCGTTTCACTTTATGCATGAACACTTACTGTGATTTGTGTGCCTAGCAATGATTAGAGTGATTGCCTGTGACAGACGGCATCTTGCTGGTGACCCATGGATGAGCCTGTCCGCTGCCAGAGGCAGTGGGGAAACTTTTTACCAGACTCTAGTTAAGCTCTAATCTAGCTCAGGTATGGGGTTGAGGATAACGTCAAAGACCAGGCTGGACTGTCTGACAAAAGTTCTTTCTGCTCTCCTGGCCCTCTGTCTTAACTAATAGGAGTCTGGCTTTGGAGCTGTCATACGCTGAATGTGTCCCCTCAAATTCGTATCTTGAAACCCAATCCCTAAGGCAATGGTTTTGGAGGTGAAGGTTTTGCTTCATGAATGGCATTAGTGGTCTTATAAAACAGACCCCAGAGATCTCTCTTGTTCCTCTATCATGTGAGAACACAATGAGAAGACGTCCGTCTATGAATCAGGGAGCTGGCCCTCACTAGCCTAAATCTGCCGCCACCATGATCTCAGACAACCTCCAGAACTGTGAGAATTAGACGTTTGTTCTTTAAGCCACCCAATCTATGGTATTTTCATTACAGCAGCCTGAACAGACTAAGATAGGAAGATCTAGTGGATTCCGTTGGTGGTGGTATGATCCCAGTAAGAGGTCACATATGTGTAGAGCCTGGCTTAGCTCTAGGCTCTGCTGGGTTCTCTGTGACTTCTGGGGGCAACAGGAGGGTCTTGTTCTCCCAGTTGCTGTGAGAAATCCTTCACCTGACTGTACAACTTCCCATTCTAAAATAAGCATTATGCTTTACATGCCGAGTACTCCAAAGATAGGTAACATGTTGACTTAAACTTAATCTAAGATGTAAATGTCTATCAGCAGCAAATTTCTGAGACCACTTCTTAATCTATGGAAGGTCCCTGGAAGCTGGCAGTACAAAACCCTCGAGGGAAGAAAACAGTATAGTATGAAGGAAACGTTCATTGTTTAATGTCACCAGTGTTAGCCTGGTTTAGCTAATATGGTGTTTTCTCAACGTTTTGAGGAGCTTGAAAAATTCACTTTTCTGAGCCCCATCCCTCATGTACGGACTCAGATCTCCAGGGGGGGCAGGCAGGACTCCAAAAACGTGTTCGTGTAATAATGTGTAAGTTCCCGCATGATCCTTTGCACACTCGCATTTGAGAATCTTAATTGGGGTATGTTAGGGTATCTAAGGAATCTTAGGGTAATCACCTCTGTGAGAGTTTGCCCGCCACTGTGCACGCTCATGGGGAAAGGGGCTACCACACCAGACCACCGGGGGTGGGTGAGTTCACGCTCTGCCTGCTGGCTTGGGAAGGATGTCGTTTACGGGGATATGCTAGAGCCATGACTCCTGACTCGTTCCCTCTGCTGTCTGTATTTATAGCTCCCGGCGTGGCACACTGCAGCCGCCTGCTCCTTCATCATTTTAATATTTCCCCCAGATTCTCTGCCCACTGATAACAGTTTTCTGTTCCAAACTATTTAATTTATTAATTCCACCCTGAAGAATGTGCAGCAATTGTCTGCTGCACCCAGGCAAACACACACACACACACACACACACACAGAGCCCAACACCACAGCTGATACTGGAAACAGAAGATGATTCATCCCTGCTGTTCCCACCTGATCGGAAAGCCTGTTGTTCATATGTGTTAATAAAAGTAAGACACCGTCATCTCCACCCTTTCCATAATGCTTGCAGGTGGAGCTGACATTTGCCTGTGAATTTTTTAGTAACAGCCACGGGGTGCTGCTCCCAGGTCCAGCTCTACTCTTTGCTTTTGTACCAGCTGGTCTGCACACCTTCAGCCTTCAATTGCCCACAGCACAGCTCTCTGAATCCTCTATCTTAGTTCTAAAGCTTTCTTTGAAGGCCCTGGGAGAGCCAGCTTAGTGGCATCCCTGCCTTGTTCCCTAGCTCCTTTCCTTCATGTCCCCCCTTTCGCAGGCTGACCCTCTCTTTGTCTTCCTCCGTGGTTACCAGCTTCCAGGGGACACTCCATTGCAGACCGAAGCAGGCTGGGGGAGAAGTCACTTTAGCTGAGGTGACTCTGGCCTTGGGAAGAAGCACAGCCCTTACTCACTTGACGGTCTCCTCAGACTTGCTGGAATCTGCAAAAAGCCTCCTCAGAAGAACATTCCACACGGGGAACCTTTATTCTCCTGCCTCATTAGGCTGTAGGATAGCTAACAGATGGCACCCACCACCTGCCCCTCTCTGCTCCGAGGCCGGATGGTCTAAGGGCAAACGGTAAGAGGCCTCGCTCAGGCAGCCTTCGCCAGAGCAATGTTGTAAGCCAGAAGGATGCAAGCAGGTTTCACTTTGTGCACAGACGGCATTTTAAAATGGATAAATCTTTCTTCATTGTGTAGCTTTTCAAAAAGGAGTGCAAAAGGCACACGCACAGGAACGGATCTTTTGAGTACGTGTATGTGGGAGACAAAGAACTATAAAAGCTGTGTTTCTCTTTGACCAGACCAAGGACATCAGCCTCTCCCTTGTGCCATGTGGTCAGTGCAGCTGTGTCCTGGGCAGGTCCCCAGGCCAGGTCCTCAGGCCAGCTCCCCTTGTTCCCAGCACCACCCGGGGCCTCTCATCACTTACGTGACCTTGACAGTTTTTGGAGACAATTAACCTAAACAACGCCTGAGTATGACCAACAATGGGAGCATACTCATTTCTAACCAATGACCTTAAATAGGAATCTGAAAAACTTTTAACTTTTCAAATACCCCCAGAACATTTCGTAGCATTGTGTCTACGGATATCCTGGATTGCTCGATCTGTTCCTTGACATGAAATTTCTCCTTTCCTCTAGTAACATTTTTAGGAGCTGACTTGGTTCAGGGGACATTTTATCCACGATTGGACCAGATATACTTTTTTATACTTAATTGTTTCACTTACTTCTGATACCAATTTGTAGCATTTTGAGTGTGTTTGTTGCACATTTAGTTAAAAAATTCTCCACGTGTCCGTGCACAGGCGGGACTGAGGTGCTGGCCGTTTCCTTTCCAGCCAAAGCACAGATATAATTGAAAACACTTGATCTCGACTGTTAATTGTTCTTCGCCCCTCGGCCTATTTTGAGCCCTGGAGCACAGAGATATCACTACGAGTGTTTCCAGGCAAAGCAGATTTAGGATGGTCCCTGGGAAAGATGAATTGGATGGGATTGGCACTTTAAAAGAAGAGACCCAGGGGAGCTTGCTCCCTTTCCGCTCTCTCTGCGGTGTTAGGAAACAGTGAAAAGACGGCCATCTGCAAACCAGGAAGAGGGTTCCTGATGGACACAAGACCTGCCAGCCCCTGACTCTTGGACCTTGGAGCTTCTAGAACTGTGAGAAGTAAGTTTCTGTTATTTTAGCTACTGGGTCTTTGGTGAACTGTTAGAGCAGCCTGAACTGATAAAAAGACCCCAGGCCAAACAAACAATCTGTGTTGTCTCTAGGCCCATGGTAGAAGCTCCTCAAAAGGTAGCAAGCTAGAGGGGCTTGGTCTGGCAAGCAGGCTGAGAGCAGGGCCCTTCCACACTAATCAGATCCCTGGGCTAAGTGTCCCCTGCCCCCCATTATGAATGTACCTATTAGAGATGGGACTGATCAAAGTGTGGTAGAGAAACAGAATAGTCTTATAAACCCATATACTTATTGTGTCTACATTAGCAACCTGCATAGAAGCCTTTATAAATATATCAGACCCAGAGTAACTGCTCAGGTTCTCAACATATTTCCCCTTATTACTGGAAAACAAAGATTTTTGTTTTTCCAACCCATATCCAAACTTTCTTCTTTTTATTACTTAACTGTGACCCCTGACCTGTGCTTTTTATCCATCTGCCACTTCCATTAACCCTGTGCAGTCTGGTTTTCATCCTCACAGCTGTATTGAAATTTCTCTCTTGGAAGTCACCAGTATCTTTTCCTGTGTCATAATATATAATTTTCCTTAACTGCACCATTTGATTTTTGGCTTTCAGTTTCTTTTTCCCACTTCTTGTTGCCTTGATTTCTATGATCAGATACTTTCTGGACTCTTTTATTTCTCTTGGTGCTGTCCTTGGGCCGAGCCTTCAAAGGCATGAGGCATGCCCAAGGCAGCCATTGGGAGTTGAACCAGTTTCTGAACGCAGTAAGAGAAAATTTGCATGTATGGGCAATTGGGAGCTGTGGGAGGGATATGAACTTGGGGCTGGCTTGGGCTTTGTGAATTAGGGCAAGTCTCTATGCCTCAGTTTTCTAATCTGTAAAATGGGCATGTCGGTGCATGATTCTGGGGTGTTATGGTAAGGATTTACCAAGAAGAATTTAGTGTTTCCCCTTGGCTTGACTAAAGCTAATTAGGTTTTTCCTGCCTCTTGGTCCCTGACCTCCCTCTCACATAGGCCTTTATGGAATCCAGGTGACCTATAATCCTCCTACCCCATTGCTTTAAAAATTCTCCCACCCTCTGATTAAGTAGAGATGAGTCCAGACCGAGTCCCAAAAACACTGTGAAAATCCCCGCATGCCGTGCTAATCCCTGAGGTGACCGCGGTCATCCTTTCAGCAGTATGTAGACAGAATAGACCGTGTGCAGACCCTTCTTGACATTTATCCCAGCACTAGGAAAGGTTGGGGGTGAAAGAGAGGGTGGGGCTGATCCAGAATTTTGAGTTTTCTGAAGCTCTTCAATGAATTACAAGCCGTGAGGTGAGCCGCCCACTGAAAGCCCTCAGATTAGCCGCGTCCTGAGCTAACACACCTGCCGGGGGGCAGAGGGCGGGCTGGAAGCAGGCTGACTGGGTTTTCTTCGTTGCTGACAGTAGATCAATTGTATAGAATCCCTTTAATGCTTTTGGTCCACACTTGTTTGTGCCTTGGACATTTCTTGGTTTCTAGAGTAGGAAGGGAGAGGCTGGAGGCAAATATATAGACATGGTTAGTGACCGCCTGGCCATCTCTCTTCCGTGGTACCAAAGAAAAGCCCGTCCAAACCAAACAACAACAACAACAAAAAACCCCAAATCGAGCCATTTCCATTTTCATCTGTTCTGAATTTGGGGCCTGGAGCCGGGTCAGCAGGGGTCCATAAATGATTTTTCTCATACTAGCACTGCTGCTCTCCGCCAGAGGTGATTTTCCTAGGGCACCGGGATTCCCACAGACCCCCTTAGCCTGGCCCTGGCCCTTGTCCTGGACCCGCTCTCTCCCACCAGGAATAGAGGAGGACCTTGGTTACGCCTTTGTCTCAGCTACAGGTGCCAAAGGAATGAACATCCCCCAGGGAAACAGAAGCTTCTTAGGGGCTGTTGAGTCTTCCTTCAGAATTTCTGATCGGTTACTTTCTCGCAGCCTGCTTGTTGTGGGCGCAGGAGCTGGTGTGTCCGAGTGAGGCGGGCGTCAAACAGTGGTGGCTGGTTCTCAAGTCGTTTCAAGAGCAAGTATTTTGAGAACTATCATGGCAGAAATAACAGCATCACAATATTTAGGGCTACAGAAGGTCTGGGAGAGGACTGATCCAAGAACAGGAGCCCCAAACAGATCCCAAACATAGACAGCAGAGAGAGGCAGCACGGGTTCCCCCTGACACCTTCATAGTGTTTACTGGGGGTAAGGGTCCGTCGCCTTTCCTCCTCTGGGCCATACTCAGGTTCTAAAAGATTCGGCAAGTGGGGACAGCAGGCTGACAGTTGAATCTTCCCTTGGGTCTGAGCTGCTTCCCTGGATCTCTTCTTTCTGCTTCTCTACTGTGATAAACTGGACTGAAAACACCAGCTGTAACCACTTTAAGATCTTCTATTTGCCTTTAAAGTATTTTACCTCATTATGTGTGTATGTATATCTATTTTTGTCAGAAGAAGCCTCAGATGAGCTGGCTGCTGCTCTGGCTACTTTGGGCTGCCCATTCCTAAGAGCCAGATCTCTTCTCTGCCCACATTCTTCCCTCACCACAGAACATAAGCGCACATGGAATCCTCTGCAAGCTCCTAAACCTTTTCATATTAGAGTTATCCTTATGGTCCTCTTGGAAAATAGAGGCCTACAACTGGGCAGTAGCCTCCTTTGTATTTAGCTGAGGTCAGGTGACTGTGTTTGTGCTAAGGAACATAACCAAACACGTTGTAGAGAAATCCTGGGACGTCTCTTCCCTTCCTCTTAGAATGTGACTGTGATGGCTGGGACCCCAGCAGCCTTTTTGGGCTGGGGGGCCACATCTTTGTAATCACAGGTAGTGCCTGTGTCTCTGGTGATCATGGAACTATCATTTCAGTGCAGGCCTGGCTACCCCTCCCCCCTCTACTTTTTTTTTTTTTTTTCTGATGTGTGTGAGAAATAAACTCTTATTATCCCTTCCAACGTGAGTTAAAATACTCTTTTAAATCTTATGTTAACTGTATCATCAGCATGTGCTAACATACTGGGTTTACTTTTCTCCTCTTGCTAGTTTGTGTTAGCACCTAGCAACCTTATATAGCTTCTACTATTTTAACTCTTCCCTTAAACAAACGTTAGTGGAAACCAGTATTCCAGAGCTATGCCAGGCCACTGGAAAACAAGGATAAGTGATATAATACCCCATGGCTGTGAAATCCGCCGGACCCCCATTCTAAAGAAGTACAGGTGAATGACAGCAGATGAATATCACTACCACACAAATCAGCTTTGCTGTTGGCATATAAAAAGAACACGTCTGGTCTCTGGCCTTGAAAAAAATTTAGCCTAACAGAAAAGGAGAACAGAAGGGCATAACATAATGAATGTTTACAAGCATTCAGGGAGAGAACCAGCTTGGTGCTTTTTTTCCTTGGAGGCTTATTGTTAAAAAAAAATTACTAATCATCTGGAAGTCTTACTATGAAAATAGAATCTGCAGTGACCTCATAGGGAGCCCAAAACTTTCAAATTGTATTCCCTTTTCCCTTTGCTGGTTGGGAACAATCCAAAAACCAGGCGACTGTGAATGGCTAGACATCTGCAAGGCAGCTTTTCTTTTAATTCTTGTGATTGTTTTAATGTTTATTTGAAACAAATGTACTTTTCAGTCCTTGAGCCCTTATTAGCTAATTCTGGAAACGTGGCTAAAAGCATGGTAGGGGAAAATGACAGTTCTTTTCCCCCTTCCTCTAATTCAGGGGTTTTGAGGTTGCCATAGGTGCCAATGCGTCCCATAAAGCCAGATGTTCTTCATGTTTCCACACGCACGCAGAGCTCAAGCCTGTGGGGGTTACTAGGATGTGGCTTTGCTCTGGGGCCCGCTCCTTGTAGGTGCGTGCATTCTGGCCCTCCATGGACTCTCTCTCTGCCTTCGCTGCCGCAGTGGGAGGTTACCTAGCCACGGTCCTGCAGATGAGGGAACCAGAACTCAGGGAGATGAAGTAAGCTGTTCTTAAGTCATGCAGCCAGCAAAGGTGGAGCCAGGATTTGGATCCAGGCAGCCTGACTCCAGAACCCTTTGTTTTTAATCATGTCGCTATAATTGCTGAAGTAAGAGCTCACCAGTATAAGAAAAGATCAGAAATTTGTAGGGACAGAGAGCTAAAACCCCAGGAGTAAGCTGCCTCCCTGCCTTCTTCCTTCTGTCACTCCGTTTGGGAGGTTATGATGTTGTGGAGGGAGAATGTAGGGAGAGTAGGTAATTTCAGCCTGGAGCAGGAGAGCCCGTCTCCCGGTCAGCCTCAGCGCAGGCCGTGGGGTGGGCCCATGTGGGCTCTGCTTTATGAGCAGGCAAAGTGGGTAACACTCTGTCACCACCCACCCTTTCCCTTCCGGACCCTTGCAGATAACTTTCATTACCCTTAGACCACAAGGACCTTACTACAAGGAGAGGTGCGAGATGTGGCCTGGCCGGTTGTTACTCTTCTCATGTTTTCTTTTCTCTTTGGAAGCTAAGAAACAGTCTTTCTGCTGGGTCTCTGTCCTTAGCTCTTGTGCCTTCGGGCCAGCTGAAAGATAACCTCAGAGTGGAGGCCACACTAACACATAGCTTTTATTGCTGTGGAAGGCTGTCTGGGTCAGAGATCAGGCTGAGCATGGTCATAAATAAAGAAAGGAAAGTGATGGCCTTTGGGTTTGCTCTTCCCTCTGCCAGGAATGTTCTCCCCTTCCTGCAGTTTGACTCTCCGCACAGATGTTACCCCTTCATCCAGGCCTGTCATAAACACCCCTCCAGTACCAGCCCATCCTATTTAATTGCCTTCAGAGAGAGCATCTTTTCTCTCTGAAATCATTAGTTTTGAAATCACTAGTTAGGATGATATGTACTGGTTCTATCAGTAGTCCTAATGATGTAACTAATGGTATAAAATACTACACCTCATGATTACTTGTTATTACTAGTTGTAACTAGTTATATAGTTATCACTAGTTATAGTCTCCTTGAAAACAGGGGTCTTTTTTCTAGTTCAACACTATATCCTCAGCTTGTAGCATTTGTACCTGGCATACGTGCCTAGTTGGAGGAATAAATGACTGAGTCCCATTATTTTCTTGGGATAGGACTAGCAAAATCAGTCTGTAAAAACACAATTAGAGTTGACGAAATTTGGTCACCAGGTGTTAGCATGCATTTCCCTTTATAATAAAGTCCAGAAAGTGGGAAGTTTCTTTCCTCCACCTGACCAGTGTGTGTGCTAAATAGGGGGCCAGCCAGCTTGCTGGGACTGTGCATTCCCTCCACGCTTATCCCCCCATTCTGCCACACTCTTCCTGAGCAAGTTCTGTTTTCGGCAATTGTCTTGTACTGTTTCTGCATTGTGTGCGTGTGCGTGCACATACACATGTGGTGCTGTCTAACACAGTCTCTGTGTTAGAAGGTACTTGAGCACCTGTCCTACTGCCAGATGAACCCAGTAAGAGAATGTTCAAGACATGAGCCAAGTGTTGATCAAGGTGAGCCAGGAACATTTTCCAGTAAAGCTCCACTAGAACACTTGTTTACCAGACAACACCCAGTCATAAGGGGAAGCCATCCCACAGATTCCAGAACTTTAAAACAGAAGTTAAACTTCTTTTTGCAACCCAGAATGAAGTTCTTGGAACAAGCCAGTGGCATTTTCCACCACTCTCCATCTCCCATGCTACCAGGGGACTTAAACCATGAGAAAACACAGGCATTTCAGTTTCCCAACTGACTAATCCTATAAACCATTATTCATTGTGGACATGCTGTGCTCAGCGTCCATGCTAGATGCTATAGGGGATGCAGACCACATGGGCTTGCACTCTAGGATTTTATATTCTTTTTTTTTTTTTAAGATTTTATTTATTTATTTGACAGAGAGAAATCACAAGCAGGCAGAGAGGCAGGCAGAGAGAGAGAGGAGGAAGCAGGCTCCCTGCCAAGCAGAGTGCCCGATGCGGGACTCGATCCCAGGACCCTGAGATCATGACCTGAGCTGAAGGCAGAGGCTTAACCCACTGAGCCACCCAGGCGCCCCTAGGATTTTATATTCTGAGAGTGGGTCTGAGATGAACTCTGCTTAATGTAGAATATAATTAAGGCTAAACTGGTTTTCAGGGCAATTTTGTAATTGTTACAGCATTGTTTCAGGTCTGTAAATCTCATTTCCAAAAAATGATTGTGACAGGATAGTGTCCCATATTTTTAGTGGCAGCCCTTTGTGCTGTCTTGAATGCGTAACAGACTCTTAGGGACCAAAAGGGAGGTTTGAACATTATGGAGCCCGATAGAAGTTGGTCTGGGCTAATTGAAAGGAATGGAAGATGGGACAAAAATTCTGTTCTACTCCCAGGGCACATTTCAAGAGAATGAGTCACATGAGTCATCCCCAGAAGCATCACTGCCCTGCTGAAAGAGATCAGCTTTTCGTTGACCCAGAAAGTTTCAAGGTGTCCCCACAAGAGGTGGCAGCTATGAAAATGTCCCAGTCAGGTCTAGGAGACCAGATCCAGCTTTGATCTTGGTATCCTGGCCTCTCTAATTAGTCACGGTGTTGCCAGAGTCTCAGGGCCCACGGCTCTGTCCCAGGCCTGGGAAGCTCTGCGTGGCCTTGGGTGCCACTATCTGTCAGAATGGCTGCTCTTTGACTGAGTTCAAGTTCACCCTTCTTTTGTTCCGTTCCTTTATCTGACCAGCTACCCTGAACCTCATTCAAATGCCATGTGCATGTTTTTGGAACTTGGCCATTTAATTCACAGAAGAGCCTTGGGAAACTTTTAGGTTTTGGGTTGTGCTGGGGTCACATTGCTTTGAGTTTCAGCTTCTGACTGATGTTTAAAAAAGACTCAAAGAGGGACTCCAGCTGCCCCTTCTGAGTTTGGCCAGGTGTGTTAGCAGAAGCCAGCAAGGAAAGGAGGCAGACAGATCACAATCATGTCACATGATTTCAAATGGATTTACTGTACTTGTTAGATGGTATTTCATAGATGGGGATTACTGTTCATCACAATACACTGAAAGCATGAGAAATGAGGAATTAAAAAATAGTAGTGGAAAATGATTGGTCCTAGGTCCCTGGGACCCCAACCTGGGAGCCGGGGAGTTCAAGATTCCAGCAGTTTCCACCTCGGGTTATCTGTTTTTTTCCAGCCGAGACATTTATAAGCTCTCCTAGTTTCTGCAGACCTCTATGCCCATGTCTAAAAGAAGGAAAGAATCCTACCTTAGTTCCCAGAACCTTAGGACAATGAGGGAATGACTTAGTGCAGAGCTGTTCTGGAAATTTGAATTGCTTGGAATCCTGGTAACAAAGTAAGGAAATCTCTCAAGAGGTCTCCCACCCTTTTTTCCAGAGTGGCGTTGCAACCAAGCACTAGAAAGACAGTTATTTACTGTTTTATTTTGAAAACGTCCCTTGGAAATTAAAATTTTTATTAAACCTTACTTCCTACTACCCCTTGTTTTGCACTGGGCCATGCAGAAGACTACCCAGGCAATGAGCTGAGAGAAGTGGAGAGCATGAGCTTCCCGAGTCATGGTTCCAGCCAGAGCCTTACTGGTGTACAACCCTGGGGTGGTGCGTGGGGTGGGGGGTGTCCTTCTTCATTGTTGCTGGGTCCTCAGGATCTGCTTCTCCAATTCGCTTACTGATGATTTGGTCCATGAGTATAGATTTGTCACTGAAGAATTATTCAGTTGCTATAAAAGATGCCATGACATGAGGAGCTGTAAAAAGTCTATCCCTTTACAATAGAGGAAGCTAGCAAGCGTTGCACTCATGTTTGCCATCAAACTGCTTTCCTTACCATTTTAGGTCTCTTCTTGGTTCATGGTAAGAGTCCTGCTTGTAAGTTACATCATCTACACTTCATAATGAAACCACTAGACCCTGAAGCCAAGTCATGTCAAGTTGAAAGTGTTTTAAGCTCTTCGTACATCTAAAACCATCTCAACACAGAACTTTTATTTTCCCTGATGCTTTTCAAATTGACTTCTTTCACAGGGAGAAAAAAGAAAATCCTTGCATGCATTAAGTTCTTTGGACTTCCCTATTTTTATTTCCAAACTGGCACATTATCATTTCCTCTGTCATACACAATCTGGCCTTATTGAATTCTTTGCCATTTGATCTCCTTAAGTAGCTCAGCTTCATCAGCCTCTTCTCTGACATTGAGAGTTTTTGCCTTATGCTGAATATAAATTACCCCATTCCAGTTCTTTGAAAAATTAGAGTCTCAGATTTTATGTGGTTTGCTCATAGTATTAAACTCCAAGAAAATAATTCACAATAGCTGATCAGATGATCTGATCAGATCTAAATTTGGGTGAGGACCATATTTGCTGGCTCTTAAATTCTTCACTTGGCTTTGTGTTTTGTCACTTATGCATCTTGTCTTGGTTATCCATTCTTGAGACTTTAACATTTCGCTCATCAAAAGAATAAATGCCCTTTCAGCTTAAGTGACTTCATTTATAAGATGGAGTAATTAATAACACCTACTTCATTGGATTAGTGTATTAAAAGACATGCTACATGTTCAGTATTTAGAAACAGTACCTGACATATAGAAACTACTCCAAAATGTCTATTTATTATTATCATCATCATCATTATTATTACTATTATTAAGTAGTTGTTGAAATGGGCATGGTGCATGTTCTTTAAATGGCATTTGGTTCCAGATATCAAATGTTAGGACTATTGATATCATTTACAGCAGAATAGGACTCTCAAAACACACGTAAGTGATGCTGAGATCCTTCAGCCATATTTTGCAGGTATCTTGGACCAGTCACAATCTCATGGCATTAGTGTGTCCTCCCTAATAAGAGACTGCTGCTTTCTTACTTTTTTTTTTTTTAACTTCATGCTTCTAGCACATGTTCTTTCTTAGTCCAGTGTCTCTTGGTAATCACATTGTGTTTTCTTTAAACATGTCCACTTTTTTATAGACAACTTTCACAGCTAGAACAACCATTTTGTATCTACCTTCCTACCTATCTCACAGGATCAAAAAAAGCTTGAGGTCATTTAGTTTTCCCTCTGCCATCAGATCGGATGCCAATGCAGTCACCTCAAGGAGATGAGACACTCTTGTAAAGTACCTCTAGAGAAGAGCACTGCGCATCATTCTTTGTAATTTAGGTCAAAATACTGAATAAAAGTTTTGCTTGACTTAAATATTTTCAAGTTTTGTTAGCTTTACTCTTCTTTACTCTAGTATGTTTTTTTAAATACACTTAAAACAATTTTTTTAAGGAGAAGCCTGTGGCTTTTTTTTGTTGTTTTTTTGGCCTTTAAATGATGTCCCTACTAATTTTTCCTTATTAGTAAGATAGAGTTCACAGTATCTTAAACTCGGATGGCAGGAATCCCAGCTCACACAGACTTAAGAAAGATTTTAATATATAGTTTAACTGAGAAGAAAAAGGCTAAGGTGGCTTTGGATTCTGTTTAAACCAAGAATCAACACCATCAGGATATGGTTTCTCCAGTTCTCTGCTTTCCCATTGATTGCATTCTCCTTCAGGTTATCTCCTTACTCCATAAAATACTACAAATTTCTCCACTTTACTCTCAGCTTGTAGTCCAGAGGGAAAGAGAGGATCTTGGTAGAAAAGATAGGTATTTACAAATGTCATAAAGAACAAGATAGAGAGTTGGTGATAGGGTGAGTACTTTAGACAGAGTAAGAACTTTTCAGAAGGTGTTTTTTTAAGGCCTAAAAGAGGAAACAGCCTTAGGAAACATCCTAAGAAAGATGGTTCGAAGGAGAATAAACAACAGGCATGAATGTCCTGAGACGGAAATGAGCTGACATATTTTAAGGATAAACAGAAGGCTGGTGTGGCTAGAACTGTAAATGAGGAGATTTGGAAGAAGATAAGGTCAGAAGTTGGCAGGATCACACTTTATGGATTCCTATAAACCCTCACAAGAAGCCATTGGAACGTTTCCAGCCAGGGTGGAATTGGTTTGAATTAGTGTTCACAGTCTAGTTTTGGCTGCTTCGAGGACGATGGACTGTCGTGAGTATGTTAACCTGGTCCCCTCACTCCCCCATGCTCCTGAATGTAAAGCTAAGACAAGAACATACATAGTCCATTTATATGGCGTATATGGGAGATGGTGATCCTAGGGAGCCTGAGTGTGAGAGACCGAAGAACAATAAATCGCTATATAGAAGCTAGTACAAGTTCCAGAAATAGTTACCTTATTTCTCACCAACTCTGATGAGGTTACTTTCCCTTCTTTGTACTCCCTCACCTAGGGAAATACTCTGGATGTGACCTGAGTCACTTACTTCACTCTTCGGTGTGCAGCCAAACCTTTCCCAAGCATAGGAGCTAACAAGGGAGCAGGAAGCAATGCCTCAGAGGGGAACTGAGGTACAATTACCAGAAGAATGATGAATGGATAATGGATGGCATCAACAATAGACCATTGTCATAGTTCCTCTTCCTTAAAGTTCATAGAAGATAGGGTCCAAAAGTAGTAGCAGCTGGGTGTTATATACTGGAATTTCTTTATTTTTCTATGATATTGAATAATGGGATTTTGATTTTTATTGTACCTAAGGAATACAGGTGAAAAAGCGCAGATACAGAGCACTGATGATAGAAAAATGTTGAAAATAGGAAACCCAATAGCAAGTTTTGAGAAGACACCCTGCTGGACTTGATTGGGTAGTTATTGCAATTTTTGCTGAGTAATTTATTTAAGGCAGGGCATTAATCTAGCATTTGGTGCATTTCTAAAAGGAGTTTATCTTTGAGAGAAGCACTTTAAATGTTTCATATCTCTCAGTTAATTTGGATCTAAATATATCATAAAATAATCTTTGAGCTAATTTCAATTTCAGATTACTTTCAAGAACCCTACCTCTTGTGCTTTCTGAGAAAAAGGAACAAAGGAAAAGTTTTGTGACTGGAGGGTCTAGCACCATAGGTGAAGATAAAAGAGTGACACATCTGTGTGTTTGTGTTTGGGGATTGCTAACAAGGTGAAGCTCAGGAGAGATATGCCTATCTTTCCACATAGGGGAGGGTCAGCAAAAAGAGAAAGAACTCAAGCCAGGAGCCATTTGAAAAGATCCTACTAAAAGATTAAAAAAAAGGGAGAGACCCCAGGCTGCGAAAGATAATATTGTTAAAGGTATGTGGAAGCATTCCCAATGAAAGGAAAAAACGAAACAAGAAATAAGGACACCCCAAGCAGAGAGGAATAATGTTGCTCACGTTAACTCAAAGGTCAGATGGCTGAGCGGCATACTTGCAGCACTGAGGGAGGATGGAGAAGAAGTATTTGAACTTGGTCCAGTGCCTACCAGTTGTCCTGCAGGGATGGCTCTCCCCTGGGAGACTGGTCGATATTTTTTTTGTGGAGGCATGATTTTCTAAAAATTAATGTCTTTATTCTGGTCTTATTTGCTACTTCCTTTAGTATTGCTGTTCAAGGATAAAAGTTTGATTTGTTATTGTTGGAGGACACGCTTTCCTTCCTGGGGCATTTAAGATTTTTCCACCTGCCTCTCTCTGAGGGCCTAAGGAATTTAAGACCCCCAGGCTTGGAAGCTGCTTCTCCTAAAAAAAAAAAAAAAAAAAAAAAAAAGTGCAGGTAGGTTTTGGTTTTTCAGTATGATTCCCAGTCTGTGGTGGAGGCTTATTCACAGAGATCCATTTCTCTGGCCCAGATCTTCAATAGTCTCCAAATTGGAGTTTACGCTTGATGATTAGCTAGGGAAGCAATGAAGGTGGGCACAGAATACAGCCGAGACTCTCACTGCAAAGCAGAACAAACAAGAAAACCTTGCATTGATTTTATATTTGTTGAAGTAAAACAAAAACAAAACCAGAAACACTCATTGTTAGGACAGACAGGGAAGTCCTGAAATCTCAGTAATTTACCAAAGTGAAATTTTTTTTTAATTTTTATTTTTTATAAACAAATTTTTATCCCCAGGGGTACATGTCTGTGAATCGCCAGGTTTACACACTTCACAGCACTAACCATAGCACATACCCTCCCCAATGTCCATTACGCCACCCACCTTTCCCGACCCCCTCCCCCCAGCAACCCTCAGTTTGTTTTGTGAGATTAAGAGTCACTTATGGTT